>JARHVA010002775.1:2230000-2267500 GCA_037957365.1 Torreya grandis | reverse complement strand
ATTGAATGTTAGTGGTTGTGGCTGCTTTGTTCAGGAGGGGGTGCTGTTGCATATATTCAAATTACAATGTGAAGAATTTTCAATATAAACACATAACTAAACCTTAGCATAGTTGATGTAGGACTCAAGTCCTAAAAATATATAAACATAATCAACTTTTCAGTAGTATTGGTGGCAACGCTTGGAACATAATGGTTGTTTCATTATAGTGAGCATACATGGTAATGACCCCATAGAAATAGATTGATTTCTTAATGCCACACCATAAACTATTGTTGAGTTGTTTTCACAACACCTAATGAGGTGTTTGTCCTAATAGGTATCACAGCCATTTTACCAACACACCTCCTTTTCAAGACCTACTTAGCTAATGAGTAAACCTTGGAAAGTGCACTAGATGAGTTAGATATGATGGGAATGTCATGTTTCCCTAATACTGATAAGTGTTGAGATTAAAATTCTTGATTATATCTATATCAAATAAATATTGTATTATATTATGTAATTAAAAACATGCATTATGATTCTGGCAGAGCAGCTTATGCATGTGATAGAAATGGTTTATTCGTATTATAGGGAAGACCAATTAAGAATATGAAAATGAAGAGACGCTTGCTAGATTCGAACAACAAAAATGTTGACCAAGAAGAAATATATTTGGCAGATTATACTTGGTGACATGAAGAAGCCTAATGCTCTAAATGCAGTTACGTGATTTATGTAATAGAGATCTTATATGGTATTTGCATCTCTAACTACCAAGATCATTCAAATTTGTTTTTTACGTTAATTAAAAAACAAAGGGTCTTGATCACATTGTCCAAGCTATACAGACCAATTCCGACACTCAAATTTTATGTTTCCATGGCATATTGTTTTAACCTACATGTGAAGCATGTCGTATTTGATATATGTTGTGTATGAAATAAATAGACTCCAAACCATTTTTTGGCTAACATGTTGAGATGATATAATATAATATATGTAAATATAATAATGTTAGATAATGATTCTAAATAATATTTAGTCTTATTAGTAATATATAATCATATTTTATTAAAATTATTAATATTAAATTATAATTAAAATTACAAGATAAATTATAATAGATGTGATTTTTTGTTTTGGTAATGTGTAGTATTGTAAAGCGAAAGAGTGTAAATCGACAACCATACTTTACTCAAAATCTAGAACCAATGATCATATATCACCTTTTTGTGCACAAAATGGTAAGCAATATTAGAATTATATTTCTGTAAAAGTGATAGTGGAAAAAAATATTATATATTTCTTTAAATGATGTGATATTCAATTATACAGGGAAGAAATGTTCCATTTCACAAAGAGCTTGAACAATGATAACTAGTTATGAAAAGGTAAGGTCATATCAAATATACAAGTAGTGAAATATTTCAAGTGATATCATACAACTGGGTGCATATGAAATTGAGTGACGTAGTTGTTTGTGAGATGTTATACCCACTTCAGCTAATTATGCCTCTCACCAACTGTTTGTTAATCCATCCAAATCAGCTTTTCTACCGACAGAAAGAACATGAGACAAATCTTGCAGGCGAGCCAACGTGGACAAATCTTGCAGGCGAGCCTGCACACCCGTAAACGGGATCTCTTATCCTCGCGCTCGCTTCATACACCATACGAGTTACAGCATCTGCTTTCTCCTCTGTTGCCAGATCCTTAATTGTACAACACAAACATAAACACAAACACAAATTTCAATTATCCCTCAAAAATATTTATAAAAACCGCAAATCTAATTGCTTGCAGAGGAATAAAAACCTGAAGTAGTTTTATGATGTTGCTTGCACCAAATATTCTATGCGCAGTAGCGAATTTGTGAAGATCGTTTCAGGGGAAGTAAGGAGCAAGCATGCATTTCTCTCCACATCTTCTCCGCAGCATCCTGCATGCAGCGCACGGGGAAGCTGGAATCCTCTCCTTCTCCTTCTCCATATTTTTATGATTGAGATGAGATGAGATGGGTATTTAAATTAATGAAATACACTTAAGTCAACATAGAAAAAATATAATTGAAATCTATTGTGGCTTGTGCAGTACGGGGGAAGGATATAGACGAGTCCATACGCTAGACTTGAGATTCAGACTCTAGACTCGTTAGACAGGTAAACCACGGCTCTGGACTTTCCACTTTCCACATTCCTTCATTCTCAAAGTCAAAAAGATTGCATCTACTCTGCCTCGTTTCTCTAGTGCGATTGACTATCATGGGTGAATGTGAATGTGAATGCAAATGGGCCCTTGCCTGTCAGAAGATTGCATCTACTCTGCCTCGTTTCTCTCATGCGATTGACTATTCTGGGTGAACGTGAATGCGAATGCGCCCTTGCCTGTCAAAAGATTGCATCTTCTCTGCCTCGTTTCTCTCGTGAGATTGACTATTATGGGTGAATGTGAATGTGAATGCAAATGCGAATGCGCCCTTTATATTTTTTTCTCTACATTTCGGTATCTCCTTAATTATAACATGGCTGTTGCTCTTTTTTCATACTCCACATTGTCCATTTAAGGATATCTTTTTGTCCATTTAAGGATATCTTTTTCACAGAGATTTGCAAACCTGAAGTCTTACATGTTGACCAAACCCATAGTCATATTAACATGTGCACAAAATGTTCGTTTCCAATATCTGCATCAACCCACAGGCACATAGAGCTTGACACAATTATTGTCATGGTATAGAATCAGAGATATTCTCAGCGACTTGGGTCATTATATTATTAAGTTTAGACTGGTTTGCCCAGCAGTAGGCAACATTTGTCTCTAGAGGACATTGTCCCAACGTTTAAGCGGAAATGTACCTATACACACATGTGGTCTCTAAGCTTTAGGGTGTATGCATTAGCTTTGCCATTTACAATTATTTCTCAGCCGCCACAGGCATCAGCACCGACCAAAAAACGAAAATTTATGGAAATTTCTGCAACAAATTCAAAATACATAATTATTCTAAGATGTGCTGTATATAATGGATTTTCCATAATTACCAGCACATTAATTGTTGTATTGTATGAGCCCAGAACGGAGCTTCCGTGCAGAGGCGTGAGCAGAGCCGCCGCACAAAGCCGAGAGCAGTTGTGTGTTACGCAGGAAAACCCCAGGCAAACGCCACGAACAGAGCCGAAAGCAAGAACGCATACAGCCAAACAAAGGCCGAAACGGCTAAGACCTTAAAACAGCTCGGACCTGAAGTGGACAGCATGCAATATGGCAGGTAGATTTGGAATTGGGCTACGCTGTTATAGTTTTCAACATTTTATAAATTGTATCGTTCGTAGAGCATGTACGCGTCAATTGAATGGAGTTGACAATCAATGTTTACCTATTATATATTATACACTATATTTTATGTTATATACCCTATTATATATACGAATTTATATTATATTGTAAATTTTTGTATATTACATTATATTATAATTCGTTTTTTAATTATGTTATTATATGTTTTAAAATATAATATATTATTTAAATTATATGGATATAAAATATTGAGGTTTGAAAATCCATATTGGAATTTGTGTTTGTCTATGTTTTTAATATATTTATATTTAGAGAAATTATAGTAAGGCCATGCAAAATTTATAAGTGGTGGAAGTTTTCAAAGTGAGCTACGTAGTGATGATGATGGACAATGATAATGTGTTTCATGTGATATCATACCTCAAAGCCATCATATCATACACATTCTGTAATGACAATAATGTGGTTGTAATACATTGATATTATGGAGTTTATCTTGTTGCTTTTGTTACAATTCAAGTGAGTACCAAAGCTTTTCTAAAGTGCATACCACATGGGTGCATAAGGGGGAAACATTTATGAAATAATGTGAATGACGTAGTAAAGGAGTCACTAGGCGAGAAAAATGGTGGTCAATAGTTAATCGGTCTCATGTGGCAAGGAGGGTTGCTAGCTTTTATTTACATGCATTAGACGTTGCACACATAGTACACTTAAAAGGACAATTTAGTCTAGAAATGAAAATAAAACACTTACTCAATCATTTTGCCTCCTCCTCCAAATCATTCACTGCATTGTTTGAAGTTAGAAAATACCCTGTTGCATTCATCTATATATCTAAGACGTCTCTATCAACTATTATATTTTGGGGCTCCATGTAGACATATGGATAACACTCATCCCATATAATTTACATGCACACAAGTAACTATGTTAAATTTTAAATTGGTATGCCAATGTAATAGCAATGCATATTGATACATGTTAGTTATATCAAGTTAAGGTGGTGTGGTCTTTGATTGTAAATTTTCTATTGTCAAGGATGGATGAGGACATTACGAGAATCATTTTCATCGATCTAGTGTAAAGTAGAAATAAAGAATGGAAAAAATATAAAAAAGCATTACACAAAATGTATAGTGTGTGTATGGTTGAAGACAATACAATGTTGTAAATGACTATGAATATTTACATTTAAATTTAATTGAATGATATTCTTTTTCAGTTTATTGGATCAGATTCCACCACTTCCCTTATACATTTACATGCCATGCTTGAGACCTCCATCACAATAAAGAGTGTAAATGTGTCCTAAATATTTCATGGGAATTGATGTTATTATGTAATCTGATCACTCATCACCAACCACTGTCACCACCAGTTACCTTTTTACAAGTGGTTTAGAAATTATAAGCGAGGTAATAATTTAAAAGTTATTTGAACATTTATAAATATAAAAGGGTATGATACAAACATCGAATGAAGGTTTGGAATTGGAATGCTGATGATTGTTGGTATAAATCATGCCTATGTATAGTATGTAAATTAATTTATGTCTACTGCATCACACCAATTTAATCCAAAGTAGACAAAGAAGGGCATTGGATCCTACAGATTTGGATCAATGGTATGCTTTTGATCATGCAAATATGGATTGATGATGCAAGTGAGAACTAACTTGTCAAAGGACTTAGGCTAAATGAGGAGTAGTCACATGGCAGAAGGATGTTAGTCCGAGCCAAGATTGACTAAGTAAGATATAGAAAGCCCATGGATTATCCAAGTGGTGTGATCGTGAGGGGTCTTAATAGAGATCTAATGGCTAGTAATAGAAGCTAATGCTGAGTGGACCTCGATAGACTACATAGCTACTAGGTGGCATGATCACATTCATCATGTAGAAAAAGATAAACATTTTAGGTTAGTAAATAAAGAAACATGGTGATGCCACATTGTCATACATGTCATGAAAATTACACTACCTTATGCAAGCCAATTGGTAGAGCTTTCACTAATGGCAATAGGTTGACTAGGTTAAATAGAAAATGAGGTATGGTGACTCTATAGGAAATATGAAGATGAAAAAGATCTTGAAACTTGTTGATGTTGCTACTATAATTTTGGCATGCCAGTATGAAGGTGTTTATGCTCATATAATTTATGATCTAGTGATGACCTTGGATAAAGCTTGCATAACAAGAGCAAATTATTATTTTTTTAAATGGAATAGTCAATGCTCAATGCATTATAGTTAAATTTGGCTTTAATAATCCCTTATGTGCTCATTTTAAAAGTTCTAGCCTAGAAATTTGCAAATTAAAAATTAACGAGAGGGCTCAAAATTTACTGAATTAAGTCAAAAGTTGAATATAGTGCATTAAAAAAATTAAAGGTGAAAAATGCAAAATATGATAAGGAATGTTGGATCTAAAAGGGTAAAAGGTTGAAAATGACCCAAGCATCTTCATTTTTTGCATTTTTTGTCCTACTCCACATTCCTCCATGGGAGAGAAATTGTAGGCTTACAAATCCAAGGTGGGCCACTCCAAAGAAGATCATTCAAAGGGCCATGGATCTATATTATTCCTAGGAAATAATTACAACAGTAGGTTATTCCATGGTGTCCATAAGAGGGAGGGCATCTATGAAGGAGGTTCTAGCTATGCAATCAATTGTTCCAAGGCATCTTCAGATAGTTTTACATAAAGATAAATGGTTTGTTTACTGTCTCCCATGAATATTCTCCTTCTAACTCATTTGAAAGCATTTCTAACCAGGAAATTAAGGGATTTGTTTCAAATCTCCATCATTCCTTATAAAAGAAATTGCAAAAATCATTTTCCTTGCAGATACATGAAGATTTTAGGCATGACAAAAGGGCATATTTTAGATGGAAACATCTTGGTGGGACTTGAAGGTTTGTTTTGAAACGTTGCATGTTGCAACCCATTGTCCCATATTTGAAAATGTATAAATGGAAGGCTTGCCTTTTATTCAAGGGGTTAGTTTGCCATTGTATTGATCATTATGTTGGTCTGTGTTCTACTTAGTATAGGCTCTTTCACATTTTTAGATCAAAGTTGTGTCTATTTTACCTCTCTTACTAAGGTGGTTACAGCTGTACATCCATTACCAATATCTGAGAGCATCTCTATGTGTCTCCATTATCGAACATGGAGCAAATGCACCATGCTTGTCCCCATGGAAACTTTTTGAAACACTAATGTGCATAATATTTTCTTACAAAGTTAATGAATATGTTTGTGATTCAATGCTATGTTTTGTTGATGAAGTATAGTAATATGTTTTTCAAAGGTTATTGATTGGAAATGTTGGTTTATGCTCATCACTGGTTATCATTTTAATCATAGATTTAGATTATAAACCCTTTCTACATTTTTTTAGGATATTAATGAATAACTTCTTAGGTCACCCTAGGTTTATGGATTAGATGGGAAAAAGCATGTGATATTCCAATTTTAGTGTATGTTATAAAATTTCAAGGATCATTTGTGTATTTGTATTTCATTGGCACCAATAAGTGCAAATCACTCCTGGTAGTTCCATTAGCTTGCATTCAAGTTTTTTGCATCTTTGTAATAGGTGATGTCATGAATGTTGAAAGACTTCATGTTGTTTGAAGACCACCAGCACACCACCCCCTTTCCCTATCAATATCTAACTATTTTACCCTATCTTTACCTACAAATAATACACTTAGTTATATATTATGAGTGTTAATTTCTAGCAGATGCATAAATATTGAACACTTAACATGTGTTTGCATTTCATGCTTTAAAGCACACAATTGCAATCTTTTAATCGCCCCTCTGTCATTAGTATCTTGTATCTGACTTAGAACATTTTCTCATTCTATGTGATACACCTTCCATGGTAGAGTGAGCAAGTTTGGTCGTGTTTTGGTCAGATTGATGTCTCTTTGTGTTGATAATCCCCATAAAGGTTGAATTGAATAATCTATCCATGTGATCAAGCTACCTCTTAGATCCTCTAACCTTGGTTTATGTAGAGCCAAAAGTATCAGAGAGCTGACCATACCCTTTATAGGTGCCTCTTAGTCATTGTTTATGTCTAGTCCATTCTTGATTCCAAACCCATCCCCAACTAAAATAACATACTAATAGGTCTTTCATTATAGTTTTCCATTATTTTCAAGTGTGCAAGGGTGAATGGACAAGGTTTAAAACTAGGAACATACACTCTTATAGGACCATTACTAGGGAAAGTAAAGACACAAATGGCACTTGTGTTGCCGAGGACTCTTGCAGAGAGCTATTGTATGTTTGAAATTTCTTATGCATGTATCTTCATTAATCTAATTATCTTTGGTGTGTCAACATCACCAACACTCTTTTGGCACCATAGCCAAACTCAACTCCATGCACTTGTGTTATTGAGGACTCTTGTAGAGAGCTAAAGCTATAAGTATTTCATGTTTTAAAGTTATCTCCATATACTTGCTACATTCAGACTATCTTCGTAGTCAGCATCATAACACTCCACTGGAGACATGCCAATAATTTTTTAGGGTTGACAATTTGACATATATTGTGTTTATTAGAAAGAGATGTTAAAGTTGCATGTTGGAAGGTGCTTGCTTCCCTTTTGAGAACTATTATAAAAAAATTAGTGTCTTTGCATTATATGTTATCAATAAGCTTCAACAAGTTTAATTTTATCCTGTATCACAATTAGTTCATTATTTTTTATATTCTACAATTTTTATTCTGGTGGTGTCTCCATTTTTATCATGTAGTTTCAAGGAAGATCAATCCCTATTCTAAATATCTTTCTTAAGTTTTAGCTTTCAGTGTTTTCTTGTTTTCAAAGCCGAAAGGTCTAAGGTCATCCTTCAAATTTGATTCAACAAAATAGCTAATCACGCCCCTAAATTTCCATCAAAGATGAAGGGGATAGGTTTGGAGGTAGGAATGGAATGCCTAGTTGATTGCATGCCAAAGTAAATGTTATGAATTATGATTTTGACACTGAATGGTATGAGAGGTGCTTCCTTCCACATCGCCCATGTGATATTTCTAAACCAACTAATGAAGATGCAGATGATCTTGAGTCTACATCTAATGATGATGATATTTTAATTTTTAATTGTCAATACCCCCATGTATGTCTTTTGTCTCCATGAAAATGATGAATGATACTACTACCGATCAGTTTTGGAGTGTGGTTAAGAGGGTCCTGACATATGAGTTTAGTTGTGGTAATATTATGACAAGCATATGAGTTACACAATAATGATGTAATTGAAGATCCAAAGTCTACTTTGAAAGAAGTTCTTGACATGGATGTATAATTGGGTGACTCTATTGGGAATGTGGATGTTGTGGAGCAACTAGCTATTCTTAATGCTAGGTTTGAAAACAAAGGTACTATTTGGAGAATGACATGTAGTGAAGATGGGGTTATCTTTTATGCCCTCAAAGATGAAAAATTTAAGACTTCTTTCAAGAATTACATTGAGTGTAAAAATGACATTGGTGATCTTGGCACACTCTTACATGGCACTCACCTTATTGCAGCTGAAAAACAAGCTTATTTATAGCTACTAAAAAAATACCAAGATATTTTGGCTTGGTATTATCTATATTTGAGATCATGCAATTAAGAGTTTCTTAAATGTGTCATCCTATTATATCCTAGGAACAAGACTTTTAGGCATGTGTAGACATTAGTTTAATTCATCTTGAACACAAAGCTGATGGAAAAGTTAAAGAGATTAAAGGATGGTAGGATTATAGAGCCACCAATTAATGGTAAAAGGATTTCCTCAATTGATCATGTGATTATGAATATATTGTATATTATTTTATTACTTTATCCTTCTATTTCTTTATTTCCCCTATGCTTTAGTCCTTATTTCTATATTTCTTTTATGTTCTTTTTGTTGTGTGTTTGTTCCCACATCCTCTTTATCTAGTTTTTTTCGATTTATTTTATTTTGTTAGGCCTCCATGAATTTTGGCTAATAGATTGATAAGTGTTGACTCCATGACCCAATGGATTGGCCCCTGATCTTAAATTTTAGAGTTATTTGCAAACCCTTAGGGAGTATGCATCCTTGAGAAAGAGCCAGTGTTAGTGTTGAAAATTTTATTGATGTAATTGAGCCCTTATTAAGTATCAAATCCTAAGTCCTTAACCATATTATTATTTACCAGTGTTCCTTTGAAAACTCAATTTCATGTTAAATTGGTCAAGTGTCAATCTGGGCTTTATTTAGTGTCAAATTGCCTTATTTGTCTTACACATTTTATCCATGGCAAAAATTCTGAATGTTAATTTCATTGGGCGTTTTATCTAATGTAAAAAGACTAATGGCCAAATTATTGTGGGCATTTTATCCATGATAAAAAGTTTGATAAATTTTAAATCTTTTAGGAAAATTTTAAGGCTCAATTAATTTGGGGAAATTATTTCAAACAAAATGTTAGAAAAAATTATCCTGATAACATGTTCATGCAAAGGAAAGCATGAAAGATCTCGTATCCGTTAGATAAATTGTTTTAGATAAAATGCTTAAAACAATTATCCTAACCAAATTATTATGGAAGAATAGTCTTGATAGAAAGAGGTTGAATACCATATTGTTATAAAATAGGGATGTCAAAGCTAGAAAAGTGAAAGACAAAGACCTAGAAAAATGGCCTTGGTCTTGAAACTTGGTACCTTTCCTTGTTTATTTTGAGCCAATCACAGTTGATCTCATGGATCACATTTGAATGGTGTATTTTGATGTGTAGGAAGGTGATCAAACAATGCATGAAAAACATTGAAAATTTAAAATTTCCAAGAGCCCTATAAGAGTGATAGGTGTCACCATCTCAGCAGACTACATAATGATCCAATATCATGTAAGGGTCAACAAAGTTAAAGGAACCTCTGGAGGAATGTAAAGAGGACAAATGTTGAACACTTGATTAGTAAAATAAGTAGTGTGGTGGTGACATGAACATCTTTGATGACTGTGTAAATGTCTTTCTATAGTCAAGCAGACATTGAAAATAACCTCCAATTGATACTTGTCATATATAGCTTAAATTTGATGGCCATATGAATGCCAAATATGTTCACGTAGATGTCAAATAATGGGTGTGCAAATGTCATATTTAAGTCATAAAAGGTAATCATCCATTAGATCTTAAATTTAACAATTAGGTGAAATTCATTGACTATCACACAGAAGTCAAATGATAGGTGTGCAAACATCAGATTTAATCCATATTTGACAACTAATGACATTTTATCCTATGGATTTGGATGAATGGTTTGCATTTGATTGTATAAATCAAGATCAATGGTATAAGTGAGAGTCAACTTTTCAAAGGACTTAGGCCAAATGAGTATTAGCCATGTGGCAGAAGGATGTTAGTATAAGCTGAGATTGACTGTGCAAGATGAAAAACATTTATGGAGTATCCAAGTGGTGTGATCATGAGGGGCATTAATGGAGATCTAATGGATCATAATAGAAGATAATAATGAGTAGACATTAGGAACCTACAGAGCTACTAGGTGGCATGTTCATGTTCATCATGCAGACAAGGATCCACATTTTAGGTTAATGAACAAATCAACATGGGGATGCCACATTGGCATACACGTCATATAAGGAACATGACCCTATGAAATCCTATTGGTAGGGCTTTCACCAATGGTAGTAGGTTGACTAGGCTAAATAGAAAATTACGCATGGTGACTCCACAGGAAATATGAAGATGATAAAGAACTTCTAACATGTTGATATTATCCTTATAATTTTGGCATAGCAGTATGAAGGGTTTGTGCTTATAGAATTTATGATCTAGTGCTAACCTCAGATAAGGCTTGCATAATATTAGATAATTACTTTTTTTTCTAAATGAAATAGTTAATGCTTGTTGCATTATAATTTAATCTAGATTTATTAATCCCTTATGTGCTCATTTGAAGATTTCTAGCCTAGAAATTTACAATTTACAAATTAATTAAAGGGTTAAATTTTTTCTCAATTAGGTCAAAATTTAAAAATAATGCATTTATGCATTAAAAAATGAAAGGTGAAGAATTAAAAATATGAAAAGGCATGTTGGATCCAAAAGGGTAAAAAGTTGAAAATGACCTAAGTCTCATGATTTTTTTCATTTATTGTGCTTGTCCATATTACTCCATTGGAGATAAATCATAGGATTATAAATCCAAGGTTGTCCACTCCAAAGAAGATCACTCAAAATTCCTTGGATCCAAAATATTACTATGAAATAATTACAAGAACAAGTTGTTTGATGGAGGGAATAAGAGGGAGGACATATATCTAGGAGGTTCCAATTGTAAAAACAAGTGGTCTAGGGCATCTTTAGGTCATTCTGCATAAAAAGCAAATGGTTTGTTTGACCTCCACAATGAATATTCTCCTTTCATCTCACTTGAAAGCATTTCTAGCTAAGAAATCGAAGGGTTTGATGAAAATATCCATCATTCCTTGTAAAGGCAATTGCAACAATCATTTTCCTTACATATACATGAGGATTTTAGCTGTGACAAAAGGGCATATTCCTAATTGAATCATCTTAGTGGGACCTGAAGGTTTATTTTACAATGTTGCAAGTTGTGACACAGTCTCATATTTGGAAATGTATAAATAGAAGGCATGAATTCTATTTAAGGGGTTGGTTGGCCATTATGTTGTTGATTGTGTTGGTCTATGTATTTCTTAGTATAGGCTCTTCTGCAGTTTGAAATCAAATCTATGTGTATTTTGCCTCTCTTTGTAAGGTGGTTGCAACTATACAACCATTAGTAAGCTCTGAGAGCATCTTTGTATGTCTCCCCTGTCAACCATGGAGCAAATCCACCATGCTTGTCCCCATGATAGCATTTTGAAACAATATTGTGTGTAATATTTTCTTGCAAAGTTAATGAAAATGATTGTGATTCTCTACTAATTTCTATTGATGAAGTGTAGTAATATGTTTTGTAAATGTTGTTGATTGGACATTTGGGTTTATGCTCATCATTGGTTGTCATTTTGATCATAGATTTAGATTATAAACCCTTTTTTTATTTTTTTAGGATATGTTATTGAATAACTTGTTAGGGCACCCTCGGTTTATGGATTCAATGGGGAAAAAAATGTAATTTTATAGTTTTAATGTATGTTCCAAAATTTCAATGATCATTTGGGTATCTGTATTTCATTGGCACCAACAAGTGAAATTCACTTCTCATAGTTCCATTAGTTATATTTAAGTTTTCTACATCTTTGTAATAGGCGATGTCATGAATTATGAAAGAATCCTTATTGTTTGAAGTCCACCAATGGACCACCCCATTTATTTATCAATATCTAACTGCTATACACTATCTTAACCTACAAATAATACACCCATTTACATATTATGAGTTTTATTTTATAGAAGATTCATAAATATTGCATACATAACTTTTTTTTGTTTTTTTATTTAAATCCCAACATTGCAATCTTGTATTCAACCCCTATGTTATGGAAAATTCTTTCAAATGAACATTTTAATCACTTTGATATTTATATTTAGTAGCTTGTATCTAACTTGGAACATTTCTCATTTAATGTGACAACACTTCATGTGTGGAGTGACAAAGTTTGGTTATGTTCTAGTTAGATTCACATCTCTTTATGTTGATAATCGCCATGGAGGTTGAATTATAGATTCTCTCCATGTGGGAAATCTATCATGTAGGTACTCCCATCTTAGTTCGCATAGAGCCAGGGGTAGCACAAAGATGACCATACCCTTTGTAGGTGCCTCTAAGACATATTCTGTGTTTGATGTATTCTTGATGCCAAACCCATCCCTGAATACAACAACATACTATAGGTTTTTTCATCATAGTTTTCCATTATCTTCAAGTGTGGAAGGTCGAGCATATGAGGTGTACAAATGGGAACCAACACTCTTCTGGAACCATTCCTAGGGAAAGAAAAAACACCCATGGCACTTGTGTTATTGTGGACTCTTATAGAGAGTTGATGATAGTTTTAAATTTCTTTGCCTATATCTTCATTGATTTTATTGTGTTTGGTGTGTTAACATCACCAACACTCTTTTAACACCATTTTCAGTGACTAAACTAAACTCCTTGGTCACTTCTACTCTAAAGGACTCTTATAGAGAGCTAGAGATATAAGTTTTTCATGTTTTGAAGTTCTCTGCCTATATTTCCTACATTCAAACTATCTTGGCCATCAACCCAACAACACTCTAGTAGGGACATGCCATGAATTCTTGAGGCTTGATAATTTGACATATGTTACATTTATTGCAAAGAGTTGTTAAAGTTGCATGTTAGAAGGTGTTTTTTTCCCTTTTGAACATTATTCTAAAAAAATTAGTGTCTTTGCATTATATGTTATAAATAAGCTTCAACAAGTATAATTTTATCATGTATCACAATCAATTCATTAATTGTTATATTTTAAAATTTTAATTCTAGTGGTGGCTCCATTTTTACCATTTAGTTTCAAGGAAGATCAGTACCTATTCTGAATATCTTTATTAATTTTTATCTTTAAGTGTCTTATTGTCTGCAAAGATGGAAGGTCTAAAGTCATCTGTAAAAGGTGACTCATCAAAATATCTTATCTCACCCCTAAATTTGCATCAAATATGAAGGAGACAATACTAGAGGTAGGAATCAAAGTGCCCGATTCATTGCATGCCAAAGTAAATTCTATGAATTATGATTTTGACATTGAATGGTGTGACAGGTGATTCCTTCTACATCCCCCATGTGATACAACTAAACCATGTGATGAAGATGTGGATGATCTTGAGTCTATGTACAATGATTATGATATTTTGATATTAAATTATCAAGACTCCCCATATAAGTTTTTCTACTCCATGTAAATGATGAATGCTACAACTGCTGATCAGTTTTGGAGTGTGGTCAAGAGGGTCCTAATATATGAGTTACCCATTCATGATGTTATTGAATATACAAATTATGATTTGAAAGAAGTGATAGTTATGGATATAGAATTGGGTGACTCTATTTTGAATGTGGATGTTGTTGAGCAACTAGTTGTTCTTGATGTTGGGTTTGATAACAAAGATGTTATTTGGAGAATGACATTTAGTAAAGATGGGGTTATATTTTATGCCCCTAAATATAAATGTTTTTAAACTTATTTCAGTTAGTACATTGATCTTACAAATGACATTACTAGTCCTGGTGCACTATTTCTTAGTACTTATCTGATTGCAACTGAGAAACAAGGTTATTTACAACTTCTAAAAAAATACCGAGATGTTTTGGCTTTGTCTTATCTATATTTGATATCATTCAAAGATGATTTTATTTAATATGTCATCTTATTATAGCCTAGAATCAAGAACTTCAACCATGTGAAAAGATTATTTTACTTCATCTTGACCAGCAAGCCGTTGGAAAAGTTAACGAGATTAAGGGATGGCAGAATTCTAGAGCCACTTGTTAATGGAAAATATCTCTAGAATTACCTCAACTAAGCATGTAACTATGTCCATAATATATGGTCTTTTGTTGCTTTGTTCTTTTATTTCTTTTTTTCCCCTCTACTTCAAACATTATTTATACAGTACTTTTCCATTCCTTTTATTGTGCTTTTGTTTCTAGATCCTTTTGGTCTTTTTTTAAAAAATCAAGTTGTCTTATTTTATTACTCCTCCATGACTTTTTACTAATATATTGATATGTGTTGACCCCATGACCTAATAGATTGGCACCTGATCTTCCATTTTTGGGCTATTTACACACTGATAGGGGTTATGCATCCCCAAGTAAGAGCTTGTGTTAGTTCTCAAAATTGTACTAAAGCAATTGATCCCTTGTTAAGTATCAAATATTAAGTTTTTATCCATATTACTATTTTTTGGTGTTCCTTTTTAAACTCAAGCTCACGTTAAATTGGTTAAGTGTCAATATTGTCTTTTCTTAGTTTGAAATAGCCTCATTTGTTTTGGACATTTTGTCCATGACAAAGATCCTAAAGGTTAATTTTGTTAGGCATTTCTTCTGAAAAAGTAATTCTAAGGGTTGAATTCTTATGGGCCTTTTTTCATGATAAAAATTTAGATGAAGTTTAAATATTTTAGGTAAAGTGTAAGGATCATTTGCTTCAATGAAATTGTTTCATACAAAATCTCTAAAATAATTATCCTAACCAAATGTTCACGTAAAGGAAATCCTAAAAGAGCTCACATGCTTCAGAGAAATTATTTTAGATAATTTTTTTGACAGAACAATAGTCTTGAAATAAAAAGGCCAAAGACCATATTGCTTTTAAATAGGGACATTGAAGATAGAAAAGTCAAAGACAAAGTCCTAAAACAAATGCCTTAAGCTGAAAACATGGTAATTTTCATTATTTATTTTGATCAAATCATGACTGAGCTGGTGGATCATGATTAAACAGTGTGTGTCAATGCAGAGGAAGATGATCAAATGACACATGAACAACATTGAATAGCCAAAAGTTCCAAGAGATCCAAGAGAGTGATAAATATCACCATCTCCATGGACTACCTAATAATCCAATATTACATAGGGGTCAACAAATTCAAAGTAACATCTAGAGGAATGTGAAGAGGACATGTGTCAAACTCTCAATGAGTGGAACCAACAGTGTGATGGTGACATAAATATCTTTGACATTTGTGGGGATGTCTAAGTTAAGATCCAATGGATAATTACCATATATGGATTAAATTTTATAGTCACACAAATGTCAAAGATGTTCATGTAAACATCAAATAATGTGCATTTGGACATCAAATTTAAGTCATAAAAGGAAATCAGCCATTGGAGCTTAAAATTAATGGTCACATAAAGATCATTGATGATCATGCAGACATCAAATGATGTGCACATGAATGCCAAATTTAATCCATAGTGAATAGATAATGGTGTTTAATCCTAAGGATATGGATCAATGGTCTTTGTTTGATCATGTAAATTAGGATCAATGATGTAAGTGAGAGCTAACATGTCAAAGGAATTGGGACAAATGAAGAGTAACCATGTAGCAGAAGGATTGTAGTCTGAGTTGAGATTGACTATGCAAGATGAAAAAACCCTATGGTTTATCCAAGTGGCATGATCTTGCGGGGTCTTAATGCAGATCTAGTGTCTCATATTAGAAATTGATGTTGAGTAGACATCAAGAGCCATAAGATTTATTAGGTGGCACAATCATGTTCATCATGTAGACAACGATCCACATCTTAAGGTAATGAATAAAGTGGCATGGTGAAGCCACATTGGCATAAATGTCATATAAATAAGAGGAACCTATGCAAGCTAGTTGGTAGAGATTTCACCAATGGTAGTAGGTGGACTAGGCTAAATAGAAAATGCAGCATAGTGACTCCATAGAAAATTTGAATATGATCAATCACTTGCAACTTATTGACATTCTTGCTATAATTTTGGCATGCCAGTATCAAGGGGTTTATTCTTGAGTAATTGCTGATATGGTGCTAACCTTGGCTAAAGATTGCATAATAAGACAAAATTACTCTTTTTTTTAAAATGGAATAGTCAATGCTCAATGCATTATAGTTTAATCTAGCTTTACTAATCCTTTATGTAGTTATTTGAAGATTTCTAGATTGGAAATTTGTAATTTTCAAATTATTGAGAGGGTCCATTTTTTTTTCAATTAGGTCAAAAGTTGAAAATAATGCATTTAAGAATTAAAAATGAAAGGTGCAAAATGTAAAATATGAAAAATAAAGTTGGATCCAAAAGGGTAAAAATTTAAAATATAATTAAGTATCTTGCATTTTTTCATTTGTTGCACATTCCTCCATGGGAGAGAAATTAAAGGCTTATAAATACAAGGTGGGACAATCCAAAGTAGATGATTTGAAGGGACATGCATCTAGAATATTCCTTAGAAGTCATTGTAATATCAAGTTGTTCCATGGCATGCATAAGATCGAGGGGATCTGCTCATGAGATTCCAGATGTGCAAACAAGTTGTCTAGGGTATTTTCAGCTAGTTTCACATAAAGGCAAATGGTTGTTTGACTTCACCCACAAATATTCTCCTTCCATCTCATTTAAAATCATTTCCAATCAATAAATTAGGTGGTTTGTTGAAAATCTCAATCATTCCTTGTAAAGGCAGTTGTAATAATCATTTTCCTTATAGATACATGAAGATTTTAGGCATGACAAAAGGGCATATTTGGACTAGAAATATATTGTGAGGACCTGAGCATTTGTTTTGAAATGTTTTAAGTTATGAACCATAGTCATATATTTGATAATGTATAAATAGAAGGCTTTCCTTCTATCTAAGGGGTTAGTTGGCCATTCTGTTGGTCATTGTGTTGGTCCATGCTTTCTTTAGTATAAGATCTTTCACATTTTGGAATCAAAGTTGTGTGTATTTTACCACTCCTACTAAGGTGGTTGTACCTATAAAACCATTATATATCTCTAATAACATCTCTATATGTCTCTGATATCTAACATAGAGAAAATCCACCATGCTTGTCCCCATGGCAATGTTTTGAAACATTGATGTGTGTAATATTTTCTTGCAAAGTTAATGAAAATCCTTGTGATTATCTACTAATTTCCATTGATGGATTATATTAACATGTTTTTTAAATGTTGTTGATTGGACATTTGGGTTTATGCTCATCATTGGCTATCATTTTTATCATAGATATAGATTATAAACCCTTTCTGCATTTTTTAGGATATGGTATTGAATAACTTGTTAGGGCACCCTAGGTTTATGGATTCAATGGGGAAAAACATGTGATATTCTAGTTTCAGTGTATGTTCTAGAATTTTAGGGATCATTTATGTATTTGTATTTCATTGGCACCAATAAGAGTAAATCACTCCTAGTAGTTCCATTATCTTACATTTATGTTTTTTGTATCTTTGCAAAAGATGATGTCATGAATGTTGAAAGAATCCCTATTATTTTAAGACCACCAGCACACCACCCCCTTTTTATTAATATCAAATTATTATACCCTATCTTACCCTACAAATAATACACCTAATTGCATATTATGAGTGTTATTTTCTAGTAGATGCATAAATATTACATACTTAAGATGTGTCTACATTTTGTACTTTAAAGCACAGCATTATAATCTTTTATTTATCCACTACATTGTTGAGAATTATTTTGAATGAATTTTTTAGTCACTTTGATACATGTATTTAGTAGATTGTATCTAACTTAGACAATTTTCTCATTTAATGTGGTAACCCTTCCCAGGTGGAGTGAGAGAGTTTGGTTATGTTCTGGTCAGATTCATGTGTCTTTGAGATGATAATCCCCATGAATGTTGAATTGCATAATATCTCCATGTGAGAAAGTTACCCCATAGTTATTCTCAGTTTGGTTTAGGTAGATTGAAAAGTAGCAGGGAGCTTACCATACCCTTTGTAATGCATCTTAAGTCATTTTCTACATCTAGTCCATTCTTGATGCCAAACCCATCCCTAGCTATAATGACATACTAATGGGGTTTTCATCATAGTTGACATTGTCTTTAAGGGTGAAAAGTTGAGGATTTGAAGTGTACAAATAATAACTAACAAGAATCATTATATAATTTACATAGGGGAATTGAGATATTAGTTTCAACAATCTCCTATATGACACTCCTCTATGATCAAGTTAACCTAGGACATTCATTTTAAGTATCCCTTGGTTACTCATTGTAAAAACCATGTGGTTTCTAGGACACCTACTTATGATAGATATCATACACCATAGAGTTAGTATAAATGGAATCTAGTTCACAAAGATTCACCTAATTATAGTAGCATGGTAAAAAAATGGAATGTAATTCAATTCCTAGTTATAATTCTATATCTAATTAAGATATTTCCTAGAGATCACATAAATTATAACACAGTTCAACAATTGATTATGATATTTTCAAGAGATTACATAAATAAGAACATAGTTTAATATTTGATTAAGATATTTTTAAGAGATCACAAATATCATAATATAGTTTAACAACCAATTAATATACTTATAATAGATTACATAAATTAGAATATAGTTCAATAGTCGATTAAGATATTTCCCAAAGATCATAGAAATTGGAATATAGTTTAACATTTGATTGAGATATTTTCTAGAGAACATAGATAGTAGATCACAATTCAAAAATTTATAATATATTTTGTAGAGATCATAGAGATCATAACATAGTTTCAACATGATAACTGATTAACTTATTTTCTAAAGAGTCTACAAACCTAACTACTAGTAGTGTATCACAAGCAATATTAGTTCTAAAATCCACTTCTATAATGGCGCATCATGATCAATATGGTAACTTGTTCACCATGCCATCTGAGTTTGGATAGTCCATACTATAGTTACTTGATCCATGCTTAGATATGCTTTTATAATTTTATAACACCCATACTAACAACTAACATTCCTAATCCACTATAACTATCTACTTAAACATTCATAAATAGATGAATAATTCATTACCATTACTTAAACACATAAAATATTCCCATATCATCATTCAATGTAATAAACACAATAAAACATATGTGAAATGAGTGATGCAGCAAATAAAGATAATAGTATACATGATACCCATATATAAATAAACATACACATATATACTTATAACTTAGAACATAGTTTTAATAAAATGCAACAACTCACTCAATAATCGATGTTTGGTCACCAAGACTAGCCCCCTCACTATCACTCTTTAATACATCCATATTAGAATTGGAAGCTTCACAATCCCTCCAAGACCTCAATCTAAACTTGCATCTACTCTCTCTCCCATAAAATCCCAAACTCAACCAACATCTACACATACTCTTAATAGAAACATATATAGTCATTCACTATCTAATTGCTTACCCCACCTAGAGCATCATATTTGGGCATAGCTCATCTATATATATTCACACATGACTCAAACCTATAAATATCTTCTTACCTATATGTTATAGTAGCAATGGATTCTAGAACAAACAAATGAGAATGGATTATTAAAAAATATGTGGCCCTCTCCACTAGTCCATCATCTGCAACATCATTAGGGATATGTTGTGTCAATACTGATAGTGTATAATAAATGGTAGTCTCCTAATGATCTTCACCAACTTAGCCTAAACATACAAACACAATACATTAACTACCTACTAAGGATGCTAGTGCAAGGTCTTACACATAGCATAATTACCAAGACAATAACACAACATATCCTAATATGGCCTCTAAGTATAAAATTTTAGCTAAAAAAAATAATAAAAATGTACTAAATATTTCAAAAACAATGGAAAATAATATATCCCTTACTAGGATAACCTCCTTCATGGCCTAAATAAGTGCCTCCACCTCCTCATATCAGGTCACAATCATTCATCATCTTATTGACATACACTCTAGATCAGAATAAACAATCACCATCAAGTTAAATGGTTAAATGAGTATTCAAACAAATTAACCAGCCTTTTTAAGAAATCTTTTAAAAATTACAACTTACTAAGTTTGACCTTGCATACCAAATTTTCTAACTAATACCAACTTATTCCAAACATAATTTTTAGAGAACCATAGCTCTTATTTGTGATCTATTTCTTGTGTGTGGGACATGACCCCAATATACCTCACCCTATGTTTTTTACACTAACATCCTAATCAAATTCAGCTTTAATAAATGATAAATCCTATATTTCCTTAACAAACTCAATATAGACCAATGGTCTATCCCACTACCGATTCAAAAATAAGTAACTCCATTAAAATCAATATATTAAACAAAATTACCCTAGCTAACTATCACTAACATACTAGATGATACCAATTTTTGTTAGACACCCTTACCATAGTTTAGGATCTATCACAAAAAGGGGGCATATACACACTATTTATATAGATTCACAAACACACACACACACACACACACACACACACACACACACACACACACACACACACACACACACACACACACACACACACACAGGTTTACTCAAATATACATATATTAAGACATATAGGTTTACTTAGATATACAAATATATAGACATATAGGTTTATTTAAATATACAGATATTTAGACACACATGTTTACTAACATATACAGATTACATATTTGATTCAAATATATAATTACATTACTCAGATATTAGGCTTGGGGCATGATCTAAAGAATATGTTCTCAATAATGTAGGGATTTACTAGATTATATAGATGGAATGGTAAGTTATACCATTCTCTATGTTAAAATTATCACATTACACTTAGATCATCACTAGGATGTCACTAGGATTTCACCATTTTGGGTCACATGACTGTCTGTAGTGTTTGATATATATATATATAGATATATATATATATATATATATATATATATATATATATATATATATATATATATATATATATATATATATATATATATATATATATATATATATATATATATATATATATTCACTAGAGTCAAGTTGTATAAGACAAGCAATAGTTTTGACCTCCAGTTTTAGATTATATAATCTAATTTAGTCAAAATATTAGAATGGGGGAAAGCATTCCTTATTTCTCCACTTTTTTAGATGACATTGTTATATTTAGTATAGATATTAGAGTGGGAGCAATAAGGCTTTATTTCTCCACATTTTTAGATTACCTACTAGGATTTAGTCTAGATATTAGAGTGGCAGTAAGCATGCCTCATTTATCCACATTTTCAATTTACATACTTAGATATTAGAGTGGGAGAAAGTAAGTATTATTTCTCCACATTTTTAGATTACATACTTAGATTCAGTCAAGATATCAGTGGGGGAAAACATGCCATGCCTCTCCATATTTTTAATTTACATATTCAGATTTAGTTTAGATATAAGTCTGAGGGTAAATAGGCCTTGTTTCTCCACATTTTTATATTACATATTCATATTCAATCCAAATATCATATTAAGGGAATGCATACCTTGTTTATCCACACTTCCAGTTTACATTCTCATATTCTATCTAAGTATCAAGGTGGGGGAAAAATAGAGTTTTTTTACTCACAATTTAGAACATTATTCATGCTTAGTATAAGGGGCACTCACATTGTGGATTTCTTCTTCACATACTTCATTCCATCTCCTATCCATTTATTTGGCCAAGAAGTGGGTCGGGTATAGAGCACATTTTCATAGGTAAGTATAGGTATTCATTCCTTTTTAACTTTCAATTTAATACTTTGATTTCATTACAATACTAGAATAATGGTAGAGAAAACATATACACCCTAATTTGGTTAAACAACCACAAGTACTATGTATTTTGTTTCTCTTAGATATGAAAGTATGAGTGATGAATTTAGTTCTTGTTTGCATGATCATTTTTGGTAATTTGATTTTTTTTGTGTTTCATTTTCCCTATTTATTACACCCTTAGTGGTTCTATGTCATCCCTTCCCAGTCATAGGGGTTTCTATCTTGTTATGCCCAGTATTTGCTCTATTTTGGGACCTCATGACACTAGCTCCCTTATCTAGATAGTAGTAACAATGATGATAGTGTACACCTTTTAGTGCTAGTGTCTAACAGTCATTTTATTATGTGTTTTGGGTCCTAATAGTGTCTTCAGCCTTATCTTATATTTTTTTCCATCTTTTACATCTTGTCATCCATTAAATAATGTCTTGCACTAATATCAAATTTCATTCTATATAAACATCACAATGCATTTTACATCTATCACTTATTATTTTGCCACATAATTACATAAAATTAGTCATTAGTATAGCTCAACACAATAGATATTAATCAAATATCACATATAGAATTGTATTCTTGATCAAATAATGTCTTAAGACAATTTCATTATAGCATATTGTGCACATTGATTATGCACATTCCCTAGGCAGTAACTATTGGTATAAGTTAGATTATATATAATAAATAAAGATACAAACACCAAAAATTAAAATAAACACAATAATATTATATTGTCTATATTATTTCATATGAAATATTACAATTATATAGTAAAACTATTTCCTATAATAAGGGTTATAATATCTCCACCAAATTCTCACTTGAATATCTCTACAAACTTATATGCGTAATATTCTTATAACATATAACAATATTCAACCAACTAACCATATAATATATAGAAATATATTATTTCTAAGAATATATTTGAGTAACTACCAAACTAAATAAAAATAACATGTAAGTTATTAATGTAATATTGTAATAACAACAATATTTACATTATTACATATTAATAATTTGAACATAACTCAAAATTCACCTTTCTGTGAACATTATTAATCCTATCTACACCCCCTTAATATGAACATGAGGAAAACAACTCTCCCATATCTACACCAAGAATCATGATTTGATAATTTTCAAAGGACAATCACAAACCTTACCTGATAGTTTTATACATGGCTAACCCAAAATAGTGGTTTTACAAGTGGTTTACCATAAACCACAAAATAATCATTTTAAAGTGGCTTATCATAAACCACATCATGATGTGTAGTATAATTACTAATCTCATCATTATCTCATTTTCAAAGAAATTACATAATAATATTCAATTCACTTATGAAAAATATGAATAGGTATACAACATTTGTTCTTATTTCAAACCACACCATACTAAAAATAACACACAACTAAAAATCAAATTTCCCACTAAAGCAGAAAGTGGCCCTGTTTGTAGTGGATAATGAGAGGATATGAAACCACTATCCTCCATTACCTCTGACCTCATGTAAGAGACACTATTTACTTAGGAAAAAATATTGATAAAGTTTAGATGCATTAATTTTTTGAGAGAGACCCACCCCCCTACAAACACCCGCGCTCCCCCGCGCCGCACCACCCCCCCCCCCCCTCCCCCCCCCCCCCCCCCCCCCCCAACGCCTCCCCAATAGTTTGGATATATGACTTAGGATGTATTATACAAGCCATAATGCATATGATGACACATAATTAATGACTCACTAAAAAGACTTTGATTCTTACATAAAAATAAGACTCTTGATTCATTTTTTATTTTGACAACATGAACATGTAAAAATAAATAAAGAACAAAATTAATTTTTAAACATTAAATTGACTCTTTTATATTTTTGTACATAATCATAGTTATAAAATATATGCATAATATACATTTCATTAATAAAATAAACTCTATGAAAATGCATTAACACTCATCAAGACTAAATCTTAAAAAATGATGAGACACAACTCTAAATGACTATAAATCATAATAACAAATGCCTTACTACTAAAATACCATCAACTCAAACTTAAAATATTGCCTAAGATTTACATAAAACAAACAACTCACACTTGGACAACTAAAATGATGAGAGATATTTGAAGGAAATGTGTGGTTAACATAGCATAAATATCAGACATTGCAATAAGATCAAAGTCCAATCACATTGCATGTGTTGAAGATATACGCAAAGGGGGAATGAAGGTGAGTTACTTATTAATTTAAAGTCCAATGCAAGAGAATACCACATATAAACTAAGTCTCACCCAATTTTTTTTGATTGAATAGTGATAGGAAAGATGCGATGGGCATTTGACAGAGCTAAATGGTGAATGAGGACATCAATGGATATGTAGCTATGGTATTGTGGATCCTTGGAATGCATGGATCAGAACACTGATTTTATGTAGTGGTGAGGTTGAGAATTAAATATCAATTTGGGTGAGGAGCTTGAAATAGTCTTTTCATGATTCAAGAGCAAAAGATGATGTTTCAATAATTGTTGAATATAACTAATATGTGGCAAAATGATTGAAAACATAAAGACCAATAGGCATAATTATAGTTTTGAATAGATGAATTTAATACATACATCTTAAATGGAAATTGAGGTGAGTTATCACACTATTCTCCTTTGAATACACTTTTTATAAACAAAAAATAATTCTTATACTATGCAATAAATTCAAGAAGTAACTAAATTCATAGGGGAAATAACAAATACACTGACTACGCCTTGAAACAAATCATTGATCCATCAAAAAATCTTCTTGTTCTAATACTAGATATTAGTATAAATTAGAGTCTACATAACATAAAAAGAGCTGAACACCATAAATTGAAATAAACACAATAATATTATATTTTCTATATTATTTCATATATAAGATTATAATTATATAGGGAAACTATTTCCTATAATTAGGTAAATCATAACTCCACCAATATCTCACCCAAATATATCTACAAACCTATTTATGTAATATTGTTATAAATTATAACAATATACAACAGACTAATCAAACACTAACATGAATACATTATTACTAAAAATATATTCAAGTAACTACAGAATTAAATAAAACTAACCCATAACCTATTAAAATAATATATTTATAACAACAATATTTACGTTATTAAATATTAATTAACGAACATACCTAACCACCGAACACCTTAAATTGAAATGAACACAATAATATTATATTATCTATATTATTTCATACATAAGATTACAATTATTCAAGAAACGTATTTCCTATAATTGGGAAGATCATATCTCCACCAATATCACACCCAAATATCTTTTCAAACCTATATGTTTAATATTGTTATAACATATAACAATATACAACCAACTAACCAAACACTATATAGGAATTTATTATTAATAACAA
Organism: Torreya grandis; assembly: GCA_037957365.1. Classification (NCBI taxonomy): domain Eukaryota; kingdom Viridiplantae; phylum Streptophyta; class Pinopsida; order Cupressales; family Taxaceae; genus Torreya; species Torreya grandis. Next base: position 2,241,520 of record JARHVA010002775.1, on the reverse strand, counting down.
TATATTCGAGTAACAACCAAACTAAATAAAACTAAACCATAAGATATTAACATAATATAGTTATAAGAAAAATATTTGCATGATTAAATATTAATAATATCAACATACCAAACCAATAACTACATGTGTTATGAGATCCCTAGCATTGGGTTTAATGTGTGAAGTGGCTAAAACAACATAGGTTCTATTTTGCACGATCGTAATATCCCAAAACCCATTTTTACCCTTTATTTTACATTTGATTCAATTTGTGTTTCATGTGTGCAGGTGTTCGTTAGGGTTTTGAAAGAGATTCATTAACAGTAACACCTATGAGCTTCCAGAAGTCATATAATCACCTACATACATCTCAAAATCTCTCAAAATATCTCTAAAATATCCATGCAACTCTTCTAATAAGGACACTAGAACCATTAACACTATTGTTTTCATAAGGGCACGTTTGTCCAAAACCTATTTTTATCTATCTAATCCCCAAGCCTGTTCCATCCTCTTGATTCATAAACACGTGTTTTCTCTATATAAGTACACTTCCTCATTATCTTTACCATTTTAGGAAAAACTTGTCAAATTAGCTATTTCATTTATTTTTTTCAAGTTATTTCAATACTGAACCCTTTAATAACCTAGGATTTACATTTACTAAATCCTAAAGAGTTAAAACACAAATATGTCACACTTTTTTGGCTTAAGTCCTAAACAAAATCCATGTGATTCTCCATCAAATCATTATTACTATCCTATTGAATGTAACCCCATTATAGATATCACTACTTGTGGGTAAATTAAAATAAGGATAAGTTCAATCATAATTCATTCACCCATCCAAAGGATTTTCAACAAGAAAAAGGATAAAATATTAATTTCATTAAAGCACATACATCATATACCTAACATTTTAATAATTGAGTGTTTATGTTTTATATACATCATATGTCACATGTCATTGTATAATCATTGTTGTTATTTAAAAATTTTGCATATATTTTCTTTAGTGCTTCAATGTTTATGGGATTGTCATGCATATATCTTTGTTTGTTCATTAAATTTATTTATCAATAGATTTGTGCTGATCATCTATCAAATATTTGGGATCCATTTTTTCATCAGTGCTTATCTTTTTTTAGTTAATTGTATGTTTGAGTTTGGCATTGTAGAATTATCATTGTTGTCAAAAAATTATTACCCATATTTTTATCTTATTAGAATTTATTCAATAACATTCAGTAAATATGTCATCTTTATTCTTAATCCTAATTATGCATCATAATACATGCTAATTATACATTTTTTTTTTAATATTTTGTGTCTATCTATCATGCATTTTAGAAAAAAAACATCTTTTCCACTCACATTTTAGTGAATAATTCCTAATGCAATATTAATAGCATGGTTTCTCTTAAATATAGCTCAAGCTATTGCCAACACAAATTAGTAATTACATTATTCATTTAGTCATCTATCACATGTTTAATTATCACCATACATATAAATATCCATATAAATAAAACATTTAAATAAAATCACCTATCTAATTCAACCATATATCTAATCATTTATCCACTCATTTAAGACATTTAACATTTTTTACTAACATTTTATTTGAAGTTTTGCTATCATCCATCCATCATTGTTTCCCCCCATATTCAATTTTATTGTAGGCATTAATTTTCCTTATATTTTATTATTTGAATTATTCCTACACTTGAGATAGCTTGGTTATTTGTACTTAGAGATACGTATTTACTCTTGTTTCTTATTATTAGGTAGAAGTTACTACTCTTTGATTGGTCATTCAAAACTTAGTAGTAATATGCCTAGTCTAGGACATTGTGATCAATCATGGAAGAGTTACACATTACTGTCTTATTTTTACATCTCTCTAGGAGATATTCTACATGGAATATATTCGATGATTTGTATTATTTTTGTGGAATATTCTCATTCTGGGTTTTGCTCACAACAATGTCTATGCAATTATTCATCTTCTGATTATAAATCTAAGGATTTTATTGAACCATAGATCCTCACCAATGCTTTTACATGGTATCAGAGCACTAATCTAGTTTATAAATTGTCTAATTTTACATTGGTTGTTAGTTTTATTTGAAATCTTCAATTTTATTTTGAATTTATGTCATATCCTACATCACCAAATTATATTTTTCATTATCTACATTGTCTTAGTTACATATATAGTATGCATGTTTTAAAATTATTTAGTGATACTAGACCTTACACAATTCATCTCCCATCCCCACAACATACAAGGGTGTCTGAATGTTCACTACATATGTACAATATAATTTTAGTTGGATACATTTGGTCCATGATACAATTCATTTTTAGAACAAGAGTATATATTCAAAACACTATATATTCATCATCGTTCAAGCTAGTGACTATGTGTTCAAGCTAAAAAGTAGGCCACTATAGGAAGCTTGCAATGAAAGGAGAATCTATATATCATAGCAAGTATCTCAACTTCAATCCCTCTCCTCATTTGTTGGTCTCAATATTCAAAATATAATCACTCTATTTTTTTTCCTTTGGGCAATACCACTCCTAGTGGATTAGGAACCCATGTTGTCATTTTTCTATCTAATAAGGCTTCTACCTAACATGTATGGGATGCATTTGGTTACAAGACATCAAAGATAAAGAATCTATATATTTTCTTATGTAAGATCTTCATGTATAATAGTTGCATGGTGTTCAACATCCACTTGATCCTTCCTATTTAGTTATTTCATTCTAGGATGACACTCCAAACCCTTATAATGGTTGTTAGCATAAGTAAAGGGAAAATTGAGTTATTTATAAAATATCAATTATGTCAAAATAAGAGAATCATGTGAACACAAAAGGTAGTGGAAAATATTAAATAAATCTAAAGAGACATGTAGAAATAGAAATATATGGGAGAAGTTGAAAATTTTATATATTTAAGTATATAGAGAAAGAGAAGGCATGTCATTTTTTTTAAGCACAAAATATACTGGGAGGGGGTGAATCAGTATACTATATATATTTTACTTAATCTGATTTCTTTTCGTTAACCACTTAATCCCACATTCAATATATGCAATAAAACTATAACAGTAATATGCATCGAACAAGAGAGAAAGACAACAAATTTTTACGTGGAAACCCAAATTGGGAAAATCACAGAGAAAAATCTCAAGTATATGAATGAACAAAAACTCAAATTATAAAGTTCACAAGTACCAACTTGTAGGAGCACAAACTATTTTTCTAAGCACCAACACAACAACTATTTGTGAGCACTAACCCATAAGAGTACCAAACCCTTTTGTGTATAAAACACAACTATCTCTTAATGTTTCTTACTCAACAAATAATATAAATCTACAATATCTCCTACTTTTCTCTCTTCAAAAACAAATACAAACCATGCACTCTCTTACATATTAAAAATGTTTTGTCAAGCCTTTAATAATAGCTTTCCAAATGAACTTTGTCATTCACCCTTTGTGACCCTTCAATCCTCATGAAAAATGGTGCCAAAATTACATAACCCTTCATATCCTTGATTTGAAAAGTCATATGGTGACTCTTCATAAGTAAAAACATATTTTCCTCTTTTGTCTTTATTTTTGTGACTTTTCATATTCTTCAAAGTGTCCATTCATGAAAAAATACACCATACCCTCCTTTGTCTTCACATGGTGACTCTTGGAATTTCTCAAGATAACTCTTCATGAGAAAATGTGTCCCATTCCTCTTTTGTCTTGACCCTATGACTCTTTGACTTATCCATGGGCCCTCTTTTACTTATATGCAACCAATAATATATTCATTAATATTAAATAAATATTAACATAGAGTATCCAAGATATGATTATTAAGAACACCATTAAATGCAATGGGGCCTTTATCACTAATAATGCTAGACCTTTGACATCAATGAAAATATTTCCAACAATCACCCACTTTGTCATTGATGGCAACTCATACTAAAACTACCACATCCTAGAACCTACACATACCACCATATACAAAATATATGGTAACTCCGTCTTACTTAAGCAACCTGTACCTATTCCTCGTACCTATTTATATTATTCTCCCCCTTTGACATTAATCACAAAGGGCCTACCTAGAGCTAGCACTTAGATCCCCCTCAACTAATGTTGAACCTGAATGGTATGAAGTAAAATAAATTACTCCCAACTTCACCCCTCAATACTCAAATATGTCTTTTTGTAGTCACTTTATAAAAATATCTGCAATCTACTTTGCAGTATTGATATATTCCATCTTAACCCATTGATGTGGAACCTAATCTCTTAAGAAGTGATATCTAATGAGAATATGTTTTGTTCTTAAATGAATTAGTGGATTTTTCAAAAAATTAATAACACTTATGTTGTCAAAAAAAATAGAAATAGGTTCATCATATTTTACCTTGATATCTTCCAAAGCACTTGAGTATAACACAATACTACTATAATATATTCTAATTCTACTGTAAAAATTGATACTAAACTCTACTTCTTGCTTAGCAATGATACTAAGCTATCACCAAGGAAGAAAGATCATCTTCTTATAATCTTTCTATCATCCAAGAAACCTGCCCAATATAAATCTATATAAGCAACTAAAATTAAATATCTACCTATGAGATACCATAATCCATAATCCAATGTTATTTTGATATATCTAAATATTATCTTCACCAACTAAGCATGACTATCTTTTTGAGATGATTGATATCTTGCAATGATACCTACTACATGCATGATGTCTAGCCCTAATGCTATCAAATATAAAAAAATACCAATCATTGATATATATAAATACTAATATGTAACATGTGAATCTTTATCCTTGCTCACCTTACTTCTTATACACATTGGTTTGCCAACTAGTGCACAATCCTCAAAACCATTTTTTTTCAACATTTCCTTAGCATATTTACTTTGAGTATGGAAATTTATTTATTTGACTAAAATATTTTCAATCCTATGAAAAATAATAATTCTCCAAGCATAGACAATTCTTTTGTCATCTTTTCAATGTTTCCTCCAAAAATGATGTCATAAACATATACCACAACAATCAATTGATCCTCACCTTTTATTTTGATGTAAAGATTACAGTCAACAAATTCTCTCTTGAAACCTTGATCTTGCAAGTACTTATCAAGTCTTGCATACCAAGTTCTAGGATCTTGTTTCAATCTATACAATGCTTTTTTCAATTTGCATACATGGCTACTAATATTTGAGAGAATAAATCCCTCATAATACTCAATTTAGACCTCTTCTTCTAGATTCCCATTTAGGAAGGCAAATTTGACATCCATCTCAAACAATTTGAAAATTTTAAACACTATATATGCAAAAAAACTCTAATAGCCTCTAACCTTACTATTGGTGTAACTTTTTTTTCAAAATCTATTCCCTCAATTTGAACATATCCTTTACATACGAATCTTGCTTTACTCCTGGTCTCTTCTCCATTTTCATTCAACTTATTTCTATAAAACTATTTTATTCATATCACATTTTGATTTTTTTGTCTAGAAACTAATTCCAAAGTATCATTCTTCTCTATTTGATTTAATTCTTTATCCATAGCCTGAACCCAATGTTTATCATGTCTAGCTTCTAAAAAAGTTCTAAGCTGAATTTTGGATAAGAAAGAGAAATTAACTTGCTCAAATTCACATACCATCATTTTTTTGGTGTGAGTTCCTTCATTTATGTCTTCAATGATGTCACTTTCATTATGATTTATTTTAACATATTTAAATGAATTTTTTGTGTCCCTTTTCTCCTTCTTATCATCTTCATCTAATTCTCCAAAATCTTCCTCTTCAATGATTTCAAGAATGTCTATTGGATCACTGATTCTCTGTGTTCCATCTTCTTCTATCTTGACACTTGTATTTTTAACACTTTTCTTTGTTCTTTTATTATAACATTTATATTCTCTACGTTTACAAAAATAACTAATAAATATACTTTCATCTTCTCCAGAATCAAACCTCCCAAGTTTTTTGTCAGTTCTCTTTATGAATCATCTACTATCAGAAACATTGAAACAATCAACTGTTGCTGGTTTGTCTTTCCATAGCTCATAAGGAGTATTGTCACTATTGACTCTCAATAATTCATTATTTTGAATATGCACTACTATAGAAACTACCTCTCTTCAATTTTTATTTGGTATCTTAGATTCATTTAGCATTGTCTTCATCATCTCTTAAATTATTCTATTTTTATACTCAACTACTACATTTTGCTATGGAGTTTTGGCTGTTGAATAATGTCTCTTTATTATATAGTCTTCACAAAACTCAATAAACTGGTTTGACATGAATTCTCCTCCTTGATTTGATCTTAGACACTTAATCTTGAAACTAGTTTCATTCTCAACTAATGCTTTGAAATTTATAAAAGCTTTTGATTTTTTCTTTAAAAACATTACCCAATACCTACATGAAAAATCATTAATAACCAACATGAAATATTTATAACCTTGACTACTTTGAGTTCTCATAGGTCCACACAGATCACTATAAACAATCTCTAACATCTGAGTGGTTGAGTTCTCTTTTATTTTGAACCACCTTCTAGCCTGCTTTCAATGTTGTCAAGGTTCACAAAACATATTAGATGGCTTTGTAATCTTTGGAAGATTTTTGACTACTTGCTTTTTGTTGATGTTGAAAATATTGTCAAAATTTATGTGTCCCATTATCCTCTGCCATAGCCAACTTTATTCAATATAACTCAAACAACATCTTTGACCTTTGATGTCTGATAATATATACAAATTATGGCATGTTGTCTGAGCATCAACAATCAACTCATCTAAATTTTTTATCTTAATTTCATAACCTTCTACATAAAAATTTAGTGTGTGACCCTAATCACATATATGACTTACACTCAAAATATTATGCTTAAGACCTTCTACATACCAAATAAAATTAGTTTTAGGTTGACCATTATCCAAACATAGTGTACCTTTTCTAGTAATTCTGGTAGTAGTATTATCTCCAAATTTTACAATGCCACCATTGATCTTCTTCAAGGTTATGTACTTTATTTTCTCTCCTATCATGTGCCTTGAACATCCACTATCAATGAACCAGGTCTTTTCTTCATTTATTACATGCAACTCTATCTGTACCAACATAGATTTTTCAAGTTATTTCTTTTTTCATAAATCTATCTAAACTTTCTTCTTGATGAATGAAGCCTTGAAATTGTAGTCCTTTTTAACTAACTCAAACATGATTATATAGTATTAGGCTATGTGTGTGAAGTTGTTGCACTTGTAACATATTATGGCCTCATCATTAAACCCTGATAGAGGAGTAAAAGAGATGTGGCTTCTACATATCTCTGCATGACTTTTCTTCTCCTTATTTCTAAAATTATTAGTCTTTTTTTGACATTATATTTTCTTATGACTATATCCATTACAATAAAAATATTAACCATAAAAATAAGACCTATTTATGTATCACTAACTTTATTTCTTTTTGTATCTCTATTCCCTCCAACTTTCTTTACTTGAGATGTCCTCTATATTCTTAACTTCTTCCCTTTTTATTTTATCTTTTTTAAGAGCTTCAGCATGTCTCTATCCATTTTCCTTATCTATGAAAGTAGTGGCATCCATTTCTCTTTTTCAAATCTAATACATGTCTTATCCTACATTGATCTTTGATTTTCTAAAATCGTATTCAACATATTAGTGTTATTCTTAAATTTTGAATCATTAGCAGCTCTATCATTAATTACTTTATTTTTTTCTCAAGATTTGCTTATAAGGAAGCAATTTCAATAACATACCTTTCACATTCTTTATTTACTATTTACAACTATGTCATTAGATCTTCTTCATTCTTCTTGGCTTCTTCAAGGCATGCTTGTAGATCTTCAATTATTTCTTTTGACTCCTCATTTTTTTCAATCTAGAGATTAAATCTTTGATTCTTATTTTCAAAAAAAAAATTAAAATTTTTAAGGCACAAATGAGTTCTCCTTCTAGATTTACTTCAGTTTCATCTTGTTCTTCTTCTTGATCAACTATACTTTCACTTAAGGAGGCATATTTATGTATGGCCATGAATATAATCTCTTTTTCTTCTAAATCACTAACTCCACTATCTTCAGCTAAGCTAGGATCTTTAGAATACAAACTCTTGTTCTCAAATCCCTTCTTGAATTTTCTTTTGAAATTATTTTTGTATCTAGACTTTCCTTATTCATTTTCACCATTGCCCTTATATAAGCACTTAGCTATAAAATTCCCAATCTTTCTACAATTAAAACAATTTAAAAGGTAATTTTATTTGATATTTACCTATGCCCTTTTTTGGATTAAAAATGAATAGAGATTGATTGTCATCTTTATTATCACTAGAACTATCACTTAATTCTTCAATCTTAGCCTTCCATTTTTTTGATGTCTTGAAAACAACTTATATTTTTGAGGATTTCTATTATTTATTCTACATCTCATATGCCATGAGAATACCATGTAGCTCATCCATCTTTAACTTGGATAAATTATTCATCTCTTCAATTGTCAAAATTTTTGCATCATATCTCAATGGTAGAGATCTCAAATTTTTTTGAACCATAATTGATTCTTCTAGATTTTATGTAAGAACTTGAATCTAATTAACTATTGGATCAACTAACAAAAGATAACTTGCTATATTTTCTTCCTCTTTGATCTATAAACTCTCAAACTATCTTCTAAAAGTGTAAATCTAAGCTTGCTAAACCTTTACATAACCTTTGAAAATATTATCATGTTTTACCCAAATTCTATGAGTAGATTTATATTACATAATTTTAACAAATTTTGATTTACATAAACCACATAAAATAACATTTAAGACTTTAGCATTTTTTTCACTTTCCTTCTTTTTTGCTGAACTAGTTACAAGTGTCTTTGGCTCTTCATATTCCTCCACCACTGCTTGTGAACTGTCAAATCCAAGGGCTATGAAATAAGTATTCATCCTTATGATCCAAAAAGCATAATTTTTCTCATCAAACAAAGTTGCTTTAATTATAGAAAAACATTCATGTGATCTATCCATCATGCTTTCCTGATCTACCTTCAAGATGTAGAACTTTTTCAAAAGGAACCTACTCTAATACCAATTGTTAAGCATGAAATATACTAAGAGGGGGTGGTGAATCAATTTATTAAATATCTTTTATTTAATCTGAGTTTTTTCTTTAACTAATTAATCACGCATTCAAGACATGTAATAAAACTAAAACAATAATATGCACCACATGAGAGAGAGAGAGAGAGAGAGAGAGAGAGAGAGAGAGAGAGAGAGAGAGAGAGAGAGAGAGAGAGAGAGAGAGCAAATTTTAATATGGAAAATGAAAATGGGAAAAACCATAGAGAAAAATCTTAATTATATGAATGAGCACCAGCTCAAATTATAAAGTTCACAAGCACTAACTTGCAGGAGCACTAACCCCTTTGATGATCACCAACATAGTAACTATTTGTGAGCAATAACCCACAGGAACACTGACCCCTTACAAAGATTTATGAGAACCAACCAATAGGAACACCAACCCTTATTGTGTATAAAACACAACTATCTCTCAATGTTTCTTACTCAACAAATGAGAGAACTCTACAATATCTCCTACTTTGCTCTCTTTGAAAATAAATACAAACAATGCACTCTCTTGCATATTATAAATGGCTTCTCAAGCCTTTATTTATATCTTTCCAAATGACCTTTGGCATTCACCCTTTGTGACCCTTTGATCCTCATGAAAAATAATGTCAAACTTGCATGACCCTTCATATCCTTGTATTTGAAAAGTCATATCGTGACCCTTCATAAGCAAAAGTGTCTTTTCCTCTTTTGTATTTATCTTGGTAGCTTTTTATATTCCTCAAAGTGTCCCTTAATGGAAAAATACACCATATACTCTTTTATCTTCACATGGTAACTCTTAAAATTCCTCAAGATGACTCTTCATGAGAAAATATGTCCCATTCCTCTTTTATCTTTAGCACGTGACTCTTTGACTTATTCATGGGCCCTATTTTGACTTATATGAAACCAAAAATATATTTATTAATATTAAATAAATATTAACACATATTAGCCAAGATATGAATATTAAAAACACCATTAAATGTAATGGAGCCTTTATCACCAATAATGCCAGACTTTTGACATCAATGTCAATATTTCCAATATTTTTTTTCAATAAAATATTATCATTTGGTTTCTCATGTTTTTTATTATCCATTTCATTCATGGTTTCCATCATTCATTACTTTGCTTGTAAATTTGATTTATTTATATTACACTTCCACTAAACTATTATCAATAATCACATCCCTTTGAAGATTAAAATATAGGATTTAGAGACTCAATGTTGTCTCCTTCATTAGTACATTCCATCTTTAGGAAAAACCTCATTCCATTGGTGCCTTTCTCTACTAAAACCACTTCCATTAACGTTGCACTACATTTTCAACAAGTTAGGTTCTTAACACAACCTAACCCTAAACTATTAAAACATTTCATGTTAAATATATTTTTAAATGAATTGATTTTATAATTTCCCACAAAAGGAATTATTTTCCACTTACATGAACATGTGAGTATTATAAGGATTAGTTTGAAACTCAATATTGCATTTGAGATATATCTAGTACATATATACCTACCTTCAACGTTTGGTTGAAACCCTTTTCTGGTCAAGAGTATGTAAACTTTTTAGTACAAAATTTAATTGAAACTAGCAATTAGTTACAAATAATTTACTATTATTGTATCTTTTGATAGGCATCTCATTTTTTAGTGTTATTTCTTTTTCCAATAGTGCATGATTTTCCATGCTTATTCAATTGGAACAATTTATTTTATAAACCACATTAAATTACAAAGTGCCAAAATCATAGGGGTTGATAGTATTTGACTCAAGGTGTGTTGTGGTACAATTTATTATTTTTGCACATTTAGTTTTGCCTTTCCTTTCTTACATCGTGGATTATTTGTCATTTATACTTAATATTGCATTCAATTATCATGAATAGAAAAAAATGTACAATTAACAAGGCCTTTATAGGAAAACTATGAATCATAAATCTTAAATTGTAATATATGTAGAAAAAATAAATGGTTTAATAGACGTAATAAATAACATGGTTGTTGATTTGTCAATTTTTCTTGACTTATGTTTTCACATTGAATCTGCTAAAACACCAAATGAAGTATGAAACACATTGGAAAAACTTTATGGGAAACATTATGTGATGATATGCCATGAATTGGAGAAAGAGCTCATTAGTTTGTTCCTCAGGGAGTTTGATACAATCCAACATTTCTTCACTAATTTTAAATTTCTAAGGTTGAAGCTAAAATAATGTGGTATATATAAGCAAAATGATGAACTTATGATTTTAAATATGTCAAAATTGGGTCCATATTACTCTATTTTTTTCTCCACTTTCCATGCCACACAAATTTCTCTTGGAAAC
>JARHVA010002775.1:2200000-2225000 GCA_037957365.1 Torreya grandis | reverse complement strand
TACCCCATAACAACATATATCTCATAGTTTAGCTAAAATTAGCAATCTCTATTTTTTTCAAGTATAGATATCCATAGATATTCTATCAAGTTTATCTAGTGATATATTAGAATTTAACATCCTTTTTTGCTAAAGATAGTCATCATCCTCGATGACTCTTATTCAAACTTAAGGTCTAAATTAAAAAAAATTATTTAGAAATATAATAACATGATATTTAATATCAAATTAAGCAAATAAATGGAAATTAATTATATAACTCATTATAGTTCTTTCTAATTATACAAGTCCTAGGTATTGGTCTCATAATACCCTACTCTATGTCATCTCCCTATTATGAAAATATGGTTTATGAGTGTTAATTTGATTGACTCTATCAAAACCACCTAAGATATAGAATCATCAATACAATCCTATATACTATAGAATTGATTGATTTTTTTACATTGAAGGGTCCCACATATCTTAATGAAATTTTAACTACCTTTGCAAGAGTTTCTGAGATCTTCATACCAACTAAAAGGAATGACCAAGGAGAGTTTCATAAAATTTTCCATCCTCTCTACACATATCTCTAACCTAAAGAGTATTTTTATTCATTTTGGAGAAAATAAATTAGGTAATATATAAAGAATGATGTGCATAAGTCAATACCACCGCTACCCCACGTAGCTCTTGATACGTATAACATGTCAATACTATCATTACTCCATAGAGATCTTGAAAAGTATGATGATGAATAGGAGCTGAAAATAATACATTTCTAATGTATACAAAATTAAGGAATGAATGTTCCATTTGATACATACATATGGTGATATGACTTAATTTGATAATTTTATCTATCAAATCCTTAACTCTAAAGGTCAATTTTTTTAACAAAAACTCAATAAATATTGAGTCAATGTGAGTCTAAGTAGAATATCATCATATCCCTTAGAACCCACATTCCCAATTTACCACTCTTCCCTTAGGTCTCCATGACCTAATGATATTTTAAAAATATACAATGTTTAATGAATCATTATTCTATACTAATAGGTCATGAAAGGTACTAACATATGCTCAATGATTTTAGATGTATGGACATATGTTTTAGTGAAATCATATAATCAATTTGTAATTGTATTAACTCGTTACTTATTAAACATAATTAGCATCCCATTTGAAACTTAACCTATAATGTTATACTCATGGTTAAAAAAAAATAATTTTAAAATTATCATAACATACATAGTTCAAGGATAACACCATCCTTTCAACCTTATAAAGGAAAAAACAAAATAATTACTCCCTGCTTGCTTGGCTAGAATGCAATAATTAAATGTTTATCTAAACCACTAGATTGACAAGATGTTCTACACCTCATATACCCTACTCTCTTTCGATGAAAATTATAAAAATATATCTTTAAAATAACATGAATTAATTAAAAGAGAATAATACAAGTCTAATGAAGGGTTCATAATATCATTCTAATTATAATTAACTTATAATTATTAATCTAGAATCTAGTATTTGATTGAAGGTTTGCCACTCCACATGGTATAAAATCTCACGTTAGATAAATTAGTGACTCTATATAGTCACAAGTAAAAGTATAGAACTATCATCTCAAAAACAAATTTATTAAATAACAACACAAGGTAAAAATAAATCACCATAACCCAAGTTTTCAAATTCACTACATACTTACCAAATCTGTCAGTATAATATCACAATCTACTTCCAAAACTAGAAGAAATAAAATAGTAATGATAAGATGTTTCAATACATCCAATACTATAACTTCTATCTCAACAAGTAAAATACATTATCCCACAATTTTAGGGGAATATGATCCAAAAAAACATTTCAGAAATAATGTTCAGCATCATAAAAATAAGAATCCTCTCAGTAACTTATAATGATGTCTAAGAGAATAAGATAATAACAAATCAGTTCTAACTAAGAGGAATGGAAATTTTACGCATAAATTAAGGGTGTCAATTCTTAAACAAACTCTTAACACATAGGATTTCTCAAACAAGACAACACTCTACTATTAGATAATTCCCACCATACTAGGTGGTACCAACTAAAAAAATGGTCTTAAAATTTTTTCAACTCCTAGGATTTATGAATATAAGAAACAAACTAAAACACATAACTTAATGTGAGAAGCATATTGTGATTATAAACCATTAAAAACACAAAATACTAATGAAGATTACTAAGAAGGATGCAATCACTCTTGATTTGTTTCATATAAGTGATAAAACTATGGTACAAATCTCTTGTTCACAAATCATGGACTATACTACATGATCACCTATCCAAACCTCATATACAACCATAACCATTGGGACACTTGATAAGATTATCCTATAGATATTATAAGATGGTATAAGTTTTCTTAAGGATACATACTCAATGTACCACACACATTTTATTAATGTCACATACCTACAAAAGTGGCCATGCCATATAGGAGGATCTTCCAAGCCTTTAAACTAGAATCATGGTGTAACATGGTTTTATATTAAAGCACTAATAACCCAAAATACCAGTGAAATAATTCATGTCAATAGGTACACACTGGTGAATATAAGGACAAGAAAACACTAATAACCTCATTAACTCCTATAGTTCAATCCTCGACTTTGATACCACATGTAACAATCCCAACGGGTTGGACATAGAAATACATGATTTTTTCAAATTAAACAAATACCAAAAATAGATTAAACCATGGGAATATAAAGATACCATAAGAAAACTCAAAGTGTGATAATAAAAAAAAACATAATACATCACATAACACTGATCTTTAAGATCATGAGAGTACATGTCATAATATGAGTTTAAAAATTAATTGCATTAACTTAGTTCCAACTAATACAATTTTTCATCCACCACTATCAAAGTATAATATTTAGTAATTATAAATCTTAATGATGATATTAAATTATAAGTATAATATAATATAATTTACGTATAGGATACATGGCTCTACTAGAAAATAGTTCTCAAATGCAAGTATCTGTGGGAATATCAAGTGTCATCTTGATAAGTAGTACTATTGTTGGGAGGGAGAGCATCATATAATTTATTTTCTACACCAACCATCTACTAAAAATATCATAAACTAATTCTATTATAAAATGTCTTTTCTTTCATGGATGAGTAGATAGTGACAACACAGGAATCTAGAGAGACAAATAAGTACTCATGTGCTATATGCTTTATAAACTAAATATGTGGTGTATCATATAAAAAAATATATTTTAAAATATAATAAAAACATGTAAATAATACTAATAAAATTATAATCTCTCACTAAACATATATTGAACTAGAGATTTATAAATAATAAATAATAATGATCTAGATCAGTCAAATTCATACACAACACTTGATGAGACTGGCTCCACCTATCATTGTGACACTTCTAAGCTTGTGAATTATATCTCACTCCTTACTCTATATTAAGAATTAAAATTGTTCAAATAAAACTCAACCATAAGATTTATTTAATTTACATCCTAATAAAAAAAATCATCTAATATGCAAAACATAGGAGTAACCGAAACATATATTTATTCTATCAAATGTATGAATGAATCTTACATTATTTTTTATCCCATACTAGAAATAATGACTAAAGTCTATACCATCTAGTTAAAATAAACATAATCATAGATTTTAACTATCATAATTATCTATAAATATACTACACCATATGATAATCCATATTACCATAGTCTATTATTATAAGACATAACTACTTTTTTTTCAATATTAGTCACGTAAAGGACTCTTAAGTACATAGAAATATAAGGTATTATTTATATAATGAGGTATAGTGATGTAAGTCACAATTCCCATAAAACATAATAACATACTAGCATAGCATCTATATTAATATACACTACACTCTCAAAGATTGTATGCATGCATACACAAAGTCTTGCCAATTGATATAAAACATGTTACTCATAGAAATAACCAAAATGCATATAATAAATCAATCAAATATAAATATAAGTCTAAACATAATGACTATAGTATGTATTATCTGGGTACAACATATATTTATACTATACTATTATATGATATCTCATACTATCATATGTCAAAACTACATTAAAACACGTAACCCAACTCATGATTTCAAAAATCAAATGATCTATGTAGATAAAAACAAGCAAGTATGAGATTATACCACATGGGTATACCGTAAAAATAAACTACAAACTAGTATTTAAAACTAACATAACATATAGACAGTATAACAATGCACCAATATATGCTAAGTAAGTCTAAGCACTTATATATATTAACATTATTATAATCATATACTACACACAAATACTCAGAATATAACTAACAGTCAATTTTTCATTTACAAAGAAATAAAGAATTCATAAACCCATTATAGCATTCATTTAAACATATCATTCTATTTTTCTATTTTTTTAATATGGTCGTAGTTCGGTCTCACAGATGCCTTAAGAAATATTTCATCCATATATTTAATTATATGTATAATCCCTATCTATGATTATTTATACATGATCTATATGTCAGTACACAAATGATATGCGAACATTATACTAATGTTCAATTACACTTTAAAACAAGCACTCCCTAAGGCATTTATAATTCTAACTAAAGATATCAAATGACATACTTATCCCTAGATAATAAATACCCATGACAAGTTATAAATGCGTATCTCTCATTAAATGCTATGTTAGGAGTGTAGAACTTATTTGGTATAGTTTCACAACTCTCAATTTTTAGAACCAACCCTTATATGATATAACCTCCTAGAACTCACATATTTATTAGGTGGAAATGTCACCTATACATACATACATATATATAGTTTTAAAAGCACCAATCATCTCATACTATCTATTATACTAATATGAATATGATTCTTATTACCCATGTGGGTCAAAACATAAGATCAAGGTCCTCTATAATAGTATTGCTATGCACATAACACACCCTCTATTAAACATAGTTTATAATCTATAATCACATCAGTAATTATAGTTAGAGGAGCACACCAATTCATTTTGGCATAAGCTAGTAAGCGTATTCCTCTTTCATACTCATTAATAGGTAGCTTATATATTATTACATATGTAAGCTATATAATAAGTATATTGTGGTTAAAAAAAATTAATGAAATACCTCATTTTTTTTTCTATAAGCTTATTGAATACTATTATTACGATTCTAGTAAGTTATTACAATGGTCTTTTGATTTGACTATAAAATTTGTATATAATAAAAAAGGACCACTTTCATTGATGAATAATTATAAATCCAATTATATTTTTAATATGAACTCATATCTAAGCTCATACCAAATCCCACATTTATTTGAGGTCTTGACTCGTTCTTCTAGGTTTAATATTTCTTGATGAATTAATTAACCCATGTAACTAGGTTGTCATTTAAATAATTATTTTTATGACCGATTAATTTTTTTAAATCCAATTTTATATTCCTTTTACGAACACCTTAACCCCATACTTGGCATCTTATTTTCCTAGTGTTATAATTTAAAACACTAAGTTATAATAATTTATAGTAAGGCATCTTATTTTTCTAATTTAATAAAAAACACTAATTTATAAATACTTAATCTAATTAGCAATAGCTGGTAGCATACATTACAATGATGACACAAAGCCTGTAGTTGTAATGACTCGTGAGGATTATAAAAAATTATGTGTAGTTTGTTCTACATTTGTATAAATGGTATTGTAATTTAGCAATGATGCCATATAGTTTGTGATAGTTTGATATTAAGTATTAACCAGATTCCTTATTCAATATGGCATTTTTTTACTGCAAACAAATGAGTAAAAATAGGTATATATTAACTAGTTTATGAAATTATATTTTTAATGGTTAGTTTACATATATTATTTGATTAAATATTTGGTATCTTATATTTGATAACTAATATATATTTGGTAGACATCAATTCAATGAATGAGTTTTATAACTATGTAATTTTATTATCTAAAGACCTTCAATGACTTCTTTAGAATATAATTATAATCTCTCCAAAATATATTTATATAATTTCAAATTTATACAAAAAATATAGAACATGAGAGGTCAGTTTTATATGGCTATGAACCAGATTGATGCCTATAAATGAGATTATATACAAAATTATAGCAAACCTTAATGTCCTTTCTTTTCAATGATTTACTATGGCGATGCCCCAATAGTTCACTATCACATTGGAATTGAGATTCTAGTTGTGACTATACATATTTTAATTAGCATATACATGAATAAAACTCTCTTGTTTAGAAAATTTAATGAAACAACTCTATATTTATGTTGAAGGTTCGTAATTAATATTTTGATTCTTATACACCATCATATCAACAATTTGATGCATGTTTGAATATTTTCCTTTATTTTTTCATGAAACTCTACACCTATGTTTTTTATTAGTCATTAATAGTCATGTGTATACTCTAATTCAATATTGTATTAGTATAATACCAAATATATATTCAACTTATACATTTGCACATTTATGCTTAACAGTGTATATTTAATGAATCACTACTAACACTGTATGACTGTGTTTAGGTACATATTCAAGACTTTTACTATAGAATATTTCCTATCTATACATAAATTAATACATTTAATTTACCATTATGTATATATTTATCTCTTATTGCAATCAACAAATATTTTATTTGACTAGTTGACAAGTATACAGAGTCTCATCATTTTCATACACACAATTTGGTCTAGAATTAAGCATAATTCACTATACAAAAATATATTAACTATACATGATTATGACCTACCTATTTAAGCCTTATTAATACTTGTCCCACCTGTGTGCTACTATGTTGTTGGTTCTTTTCTCTATTTTTAAATTTTCCTCAGTCTCAATTTTGGCTCCCACAGAATAACACCACACTTCATCCTTTATTCACTTTTCTAAATAAAGCATTGTTTTTCTTTGATTTCTCATTATTTTAATAATATATTTATTATTTTTTAAAAATCAATATTATTTCATCTATTTCAGGTCTTTTCCGTTTTTATTTTTGTTTTATTCATTTTTATTTATTTTATTTTTATGTTAATTTCTAACTTTTATTTCTTTCAACAATGAGAGAAAATAAATAATTTCATGATTTAATTGATATCTTAATTTATCGCAAATTCTAATGTCAATTTTGATAATTAATGATCCATATTTTTAAATTGAATTATGATAATCTCATAAATCTTAAAATATTAGTGGATACATAAATAAGTCATGTAAGATAAATTTCACATAACTAGCAACTATCCTAGTAAATCAAGGTTATAATGACTATTTAATTCAAACATCATCAAAACATATTATGCTAACCACTCATTATGCATGTAACATGTGTTATCCATATGTGGTGTGTGGAGGGTACTGATTGATTTCTTTGGTTTCATCTGACATCTCAATCTAGGTCACCTTCTCTGATGATGTTCTTCCTCTATCATACTCTGAGGGATGAGTTATCTTATGTCAACCTCACAACAAAACTTATGTTTGAATATATATATATATATATATATATATATATATATATATATATATATATATATATATATATATATATAATGAAAAATTAACATAATCATAAAGTAAACATTTACATACAACTAGCTAATAGTAGGGTGATCATGTAACTTAATCAATATCCTACCACCCCATAACAACATATATCTCAAATCTTTTCTTAAAAATATACAATGCTAAATTTTTCAACTATAGATATCCATAGATATTCTAGCATGTTTACCTGTTGAGAAATTGAGATGTAATAGTTGAGTGATTTATCTTATTTTTGTGTAATATTCATATTCTAGTTTTTTGTCATAGTAATGTCTATACACTTGTTCTTCTCTTTATTATAAATATGTGCATTTGACTGAGCTAGATATCCTATCCAATGCTCTAATAAAAATTTAATTCAACATCAATCAATCACTCAATTAATCATTTGAATATTTGAGATTCCTATGTTCATCAATCACTTAGTCCATCCAAATCAACTAGTTGACATCACTCACACACCTAAGATCATATTTTCAATTCGATCTTATACATCATTGTGTAGGGTAAATAAGGAACTTAATTACTCATCTCAGCATATATATTACCTAATCTAGTTATATCACATACATCATTGTTTGGATAACATTAATTTCATCAATCAATGTCAGGGTATACATCCATGTCATGTCATCATTAATCAATGAAATACATCCATAAAAACATATTCAAATCAATCAATCAATCTAATCAAAGATTATAGCTTTGTTTTGTGACCTATATCATTGACTAGGGCACATCCAAGCTTGCATCTTGATTAATCAATCTATATGAAATTTATGACTTCACTAGATCACATCCAATTTCCTAAATTTATCCATCTCACTTCCTAACATGTATCATTATGTGTGGCACACATAGTTTATTGAATTCAATTAGATCAATCGATTGTATCTCACTAGTTGCATACAATAAAATCAATCACATATAATCATAACTAGATAATTCAAATCTATCACATATCATAATCTTCATCACTTCTACCACAAGCCCTACTTGTTCTCTACACGCATCCCAATCCTTCCTTATCATATCTAGTATGACCCGCTAACTCATTTTCCTTTCTTTAAGCATTCATCTGTCTTGTTCCTTCGTAGGGTGGAGGTGTGTCGTAATGTAGTGACTGTGCTTACTTCTAATTCTAATATTAATTTTGACATTCATTTGACCATCAGTTATTTTTATTTTTATTTTTTTGGAGAATTTAATTGAGAAAGAGTAATATCTTACCCATACAATGGAGTTTACAACAACATTTATTTTCAAGAGAAATTATTTTGAATTTGACACATTGATGTAGTTAGATCACATGATGCAGTAGAAAATTTGTGAAAAAAAATGAATTTATTAATAACTATGTTTTTTTAAAAATTTATAAAATAAAGATCTTGAGATTGATATCCCTCAACATTTTTCAAAGAAATGTATTTAATATATCTATATTGTTTTTATAAATTATTGTATAATTATGTCAATAGGCATTCTATAATGATAAAGGAGTGTAGATAAGATATTAATAATTAACAATTGATTTTAAATTTGATATCCATTTAACTAATATTAGATAATTTTAAACATAAATTTGACATCATTGAATTGTCATATATAAAAAATTAAACTTTAATATTCTAATTATAAAGTGAATTTTGAAAACTTTTCATCCCAAATAAAAAAAGAAGGAAAAAAAGTTTTGAAAACATGAAAAATTGTCAAAAATATCAAACACTACAATAACTAAATTTAATGGTTCTATATTTTTTATTTTTAACCAAAAATACAATTATTTTATTTGATAGATCATAATATTTTCATCATAATATATAAATTAAATAATTTTAAAAGATTATATATATATATATATATATATATATATATATATATATATATATATATATATATATATATATAATTTTGAAGAATAGTAACAATCAAAACATTTCGTAAGAGAGAAGGCGAAAGTGAATTTTAATCCTTGACACCGCATATTAGGGAAAACTAATTGTGTGACGTCATGTTGTTGAGGTGGAGCTTAAGTGATAGATACAAACAATTCTAATTTATTCATTATTTATTTATTTATTTATTTATTTAATAAGTAATCACAATTTTTTTTTAATATTCTACACTTTTTGATATAATTTAATTGATCGATATAGGAAGTGGAGCCCGCTTGTTCCATACTGCGTTGTAAACTCTGGCGTGTGCCTAAATCGAGTTTGGATGCTGACATAAGATAGAGTTTAACCAATATGCATGCAAAAGCTGGTCAGCGGCTATCTGATACCCTCCATCTGAAGTCATCGTGGCAACTAAGAATAACACTTCCATATCCTCTTCATTGTTATCGTTATTGTGTGGGTCAATTTCAGTGCTAGCAATGGGCACTACGTGTTCCCTCGAAATTTAGAATTGTGAGAAGAGAGAAAGAAGATTAGACTGCTGCGAACGCACATTGAATATTTCTGCTTGCGCGCTTGCCAATTGCAATTGGAGATCTGATATCTGGTGCTGTAGTGGAGAAATAATTCCTGCACAGCGATATACTTCCAAGAACCCGCAGCCTCTCATTTGCTTCGTACCCCATACTAGTTACACTTTCTCCGATCTGCTGGAAGTCCCTGATGCATTCAAGAACCCTCATAGCATAACAATGGGCAACTGTAGAAAAACAAGACCAAGCTCTTCCAAATTAGGAACAAATAATTGTAACTCTGGATACATTGGTGGAAGGCCCCGAGTTCCTACAGTGACTGTACCTCAAGACTTAAAACTGTATAAATTTAACTTGTTCTACGTTCATTTAGTCATCTATTAGTACTTATATTATTCATTTAGTCATCTATCACACATTTAATTATCATCACACATCTAAAAATCCATTCATATAAAACATTCAAATAAAATCACCTATCTAATTCAACCATATATCAATAATCTATCCACTCATTTAACACGTTTAACATTCTTTACTAACATTTTATTTGAAATTACGCTAACATCCATCCATCATTTCACTCCCCGAATCATCATTGTTAGTGTAGGTATTAATTTTCTTTATATTTAATATTTGAATAATTCCTACAGTTGAATAAGCCCGTTTACGTATATTTAGATATAGGGATTTACTTTTGTTTCTTATTATTGACTAGTAGATGTTACTCTCTGATTGGTCATTTCAGACATAGGGTACATGCCTATTCTACGCTTTTGTGATCATTCATAAAATATTTATACATTATTTTCTTATTTCTACATTTTTTTGTGAGCTATTCTACATGGTGTATGTTGGATGATTTGTCTTATTTTTGTCCAATGTTCTCGTTTTGGTTTTTGCTCACAACAATGTCTATGTAATTATTCTTCTCTCGCTTATAAATACGTGGATTTGATAGAACTAGAGATCCTCACCAATGCTCTAACATACTATTAGAGCATCAATCAAGTTGATAAATTGTGTAATTTTATATTTTTTTGTTAGTTTTATTTGAAATCTTAAGTATTTTTACAAATTTATGTCACAGCCTACACCAAATTTTGTTATCTTCCATTGTTTGCCTTGGCTTGGTTAATTATATAATATGTAGGTTTCAAAATTATTGAGTGAGACTTGACCTTGCACCATTCATATTCCATCCCTAGAGCATACGTGGGTGTTTGAATGTTCACCAAGTGTGCATCAGCTAATTCGAGGTGGATATATTGGGTCCAAGATTAAATCATTTTTAGAACGAGAGTATACATTGAAAACACTAAATACTAGTTATTGTTCAAGCTAGTGACTACTTGCTTAAGCTAAAAGGTTGGCCATTGGATGCAGCTTACATTTAAAGGGTAATCTACAGACTATAGTAAGTATCTTAACTTCAATCCCTCTCCTCACTTGTTTGTCTCATTGTTCATAGTATAAGCACTCTATTTCTTTTTTCCTTTGGGCAGTGCCACTCTTTGTGGATTAAGCACCCATTATGTCATTCTTCTGTCTAGCAAGGCTTCCACCTGAGGTGTATGGGCTGCATTTGGCTAGAAGAAATCAAACATGGATCATATATACATTTTATTATGCATCTTCTTCATTTACAACAATTTGATGGTGTTCAAAATCCATTTGCTCCTTCTCATTTGGTGCCTTCATTCTAAGATGACACTTTAAACTTATATAATGACAGCCCTTTGAAGAAGACAATGTAGGATTTTGAGACTCAATGATGTCTCTATCATTGGTTCGTTCAATCTTCAAGAACACCTTCCATTGGTGTCTTTCTTTGATTAAACCACTTCCATTGATGGTGCACTACATTTCCAACAAGTTAGGTTTCTAGCTTTGTTGAACCCTACGTTATTAAATCATTACATGTTAAATATATTTCTAAATAACTCAATTTTGTTATTACCCATAAAAGGGATTATTTTCCACTTACATGTACATGTGAGTAGTAGAAATATTTGGTTAAGACTTAGTGTTACCTTTGAGATATTTCTACTTCATGTTTACATGCCTCCAACATGTGGTTATTACCACATTTTCTGGTCAAGAGCATGTAAAATTTTTAGTGAAAATTTAATAAAAATTGGCAATTAATGAAAAAAAATTAATATTGTTGTAACTTTTGATAGGCATCTTATTTTTTGTGTATTTTTTTTTCAAAAGTGCATAATTTTTTGTGTTTATTCAAATAGAATGAGTTATTTTATAAAATACACTAAATTAAAAAGTGCCAAACTCTTGGGGGGTTGATAATCTTTGACTTGAGGTGTGTTATGGTACAATTTCTTATTCTTGGACTTCTATTTTTACCTTTCCTTTATTGCATCATGGATTGATCACCATTTCCATTTCTTATTACATTTAACTATCACGAATGAAAAAATAGAACACAACTTTAATAAACAAGGCTTTCATAAGATAACAATGAACAATGAAACTCAACCACTAATAGCTGTAGATAAAATATGGTATAATAGATATGGTCAAGAACATGGTTATCTTAATTGTTTGGTTTATCCTAATTTATATTTTCATGTTAAATATAATAAAACACCTAATGAACTATGGACCACACTATAAAAGCTCTTTAGTAAACATAATGTGATGATATTTCATGAGCTAGAGACTGAGCGCATCACTTTGATCCCATAGGACTTTGGCACACTATATGATTTCTTCACTTAGTTCAATCATCTAAGGTTAAAGTTTAAAAAATGTGGTATAGATAATAAAGATGATTAACTTATGCTTTCACTTTTCTCACAATTGGGTTCAAATTACTCTATGTTTGTCTCCACTTTCCATGCCACATAAATTTCTCTTGGAACCACACAGAATATGCCTTTTTTAAATACCATTTTTTTTTACTTGACTCAGGATAAATATAAGGTCATATAAATGCACACAATGAAGTCATCAAATCCATAGGACATATACTATGGGAACAAGAAAGAAAAAAAGATCTTCAAATAATAAAGATAAGAAACATAATAAAAAGTATCAATAAAAGGATTAAAAATATATCACCTCCAAATCAGTCAATAAGACCTCCCCTTCCAGTGTTAAGCCTAAGAAAGAAATGATCAAATGCGTGTATTGTATGGGTAAGCATGATGAAATTAAATGTTTGAAGAAGAAAATTGAACACGTAAAAATAATTCTTGAGAAAAATAATATAGGTGTTCTTGACTCTACCAAACCATCTTCATCAAACCTATAATCGTCTAAGGTAAATGATAATGGTAAGGAAAGGGAAACATAATAAGGTTAGAAGAAATTGAAAGTTAGGGATCTAGTTATAATTTTACCTCTCTCTTCTACATGGATCATTGACTCTAGTGCATCACATTACATGGTTTCTTCATAGATTGAATTCATTTCATTGGGACCATGTGATATGTTATATATTCATTTGGCTGATGACACTTATATATAGGGTTTTTGGAGAGTGTCTATTAAAGTGAGTGGAAGAACATTAAATAATATTATAAGTATTTCTTCACTTAAAAACTAATCCTGTCAGTTTACCAAATTACTCATCATGGTTTGGGTATGCAAGTTAAGTTCATTCCAGATTCAGTTTATGTTAAAGAGTCTCACAATGATACTATATTGGTAGTAGGGTTGGTCAATCATTAGACTTGACTATATACCTTCTTACACTATGTCTATTACTCAACATTATTTTATTCCTCATTAGATTCACCTCAACATGATGACATTTATGAACCTGAGCTCATGTTTGATATTGAGGACTCTTCATCTAGATTAAATGACTATGATAGTGATGGGGAGACACCTCCACCATCTTCTTATCACATTACAAATATTGAGGAGTTATTTATTTATTAACTTACATGTGGTCCACCTCAGACATTATAGTGAGTAGTTATATTGTTTAAGACTCATCAGACATCAGAAAATATTCTACACAGTTACAAGGCATTCCACATTATTTATTTACATGTATGTTCGATTCATCATCATTGCATGGACTAATTATCTCACATATTATGCATGAAGAGCATAGTTCCTTGTATAGGGACCACACCTTTGTTGGAGATGCATTAGACACTTGTTGGATAGATTGACTATTCCAAGGTGATCCACTCTACACTACATATAGTATTGATCCAAAGTCACTCTAGATAGCTCCTTTGTAGAATATAGTGTGACTACAGGAAGTTGTAGGTTCTAATGGGGATTTGTATCCCTCTCTTCCCATTTTTCTCTCTTTATTTTTCTTAGGGAGGGGGGCGGGGGGTGGGGGGTGAAGGTATGGGAACAAGAGGGGTTACCTATGAGTTTTCTTCTTTCTCCCTTTGTGAGAGTTGTTTTTAACAAGGGTAGATCATTTAGCCTTGTTGTTGAGACCCATTCAATATACCTGTCTAAGCTATGCTTACATGAGAGGGTGGGGGTGGGTTATTGTAGGTATATATTTTCATTATATTTTATTATTTGAATTATTTGTATGCTTGAGTTAACTTACGTAGGTGTACTTAGATATTGGGAGTTAGTCTTGTTGCATATCATTGGCTAGTGGATGTTAATATTTGGTTGGTCATTTTAGACATAGGAATTGCATGCCTATTCTATGAATTTTTAATCATTCATAAAAGAGTTTTACATTACTCTCCTATTTGTACATATCTTTGGGAACTATTCTTCATGGAGTTTTTTGGATGGTTTATCTTATTTTTGTGCAATATTATCATTCATTTTTTGCTCATGGTAATGTCTATGTAATTATTCTTGTTTTAGTTATAAATATGTAGATTTGATTAAGACATATATCGTAGCTAATACAATGATAATAATTTAATTCAACATCAATTAATCACTCAACTAGTAATTTCAATATTTGAGCTACTTATCTTCATTAATCACTCAATCCATTTAAATCAACTAGTTGACGTCACTCGTAAACCCAAGGTCATAGTTTCCATTCCATCACATACATCATTACATAGTGTAAATCAAGCATGCAATAACTCATCTCGGTATATATCATTCCCAATATAGATCTCTCGCATACATTATTTTTTGGGGCACATTAACTTCATCAACAAAAGTCAGGGCATACATACATGCACTATCATCATTAGTCAATCAAA
The DNA here is from genome assembly GCA_037957365.1 of Torreya grandis. NCBI lineage: Eukaryota > Viridiplantae > Streptophyta > Pinopsida > Cupressales > Taxaceae > Torreya > Torreya grandis. The sequence goes on along the minus strand of JARHVA010002775.1, from coordinate 2,209,762 downwards.
TACATTTATGAAAAACATCATCAAATAAATTGATCAATCTTATCAGAGATTACATTTTCATTTCATCATCTATATCATTTCCTAGCGTGCATCCGAACTTGCAGCTCCATTAATCAATTTATCCAAAATTTATTACCTCCCCTTGTCATATATCACTGACTGGGGCAAATCCAAGTTCCTTAATTTATCCATCCCACTTCCTCACATATATCATTGTGTGTGGCACGCTCAATTTATCGAATGCAACTAGATCAATCAATCATATCTCACCAGTTGCATACAACAAAATCCATCACATATAATCATGCCTAGAACACTCTAGTCTATCACATATTGTAATCTCCATCACTTCTACACCAAGCCCTAATTGTCCTCTCCAAGCATCCTAACCCTTCCTTATCCGATCTAGTCTAACCCACTAACAGATTTTCCTTCTTTCAAGCATCCGTATGTCTCGTTCCTCCGCAAGGTCGATGTGTGTTGTAATGTAGTGAGTGTGCTTATTTTTAACTTCAATACTAATTTTGATGTCCATTTGACCATTACTTATTTTAAATTTTTATTTTCTAAGAATTAAATTGAGAAATTGTAATATCTTTTTCATACAATTAAGTTTATAGTAGCTTTTATTTAACGTAAAAAATATTTTGAATTTGACACATTGATGTAGTTAGATTGACACGATAAAGTAGAAAATTTATGAACAATGTAGTGAATTTATTAATAACTATGGTTTATAAAAACTTATAAAATAAATTTCTTTAGATTGATATCCCTCAACATTTTTCATAGAATTATATTTAAGATATTTATATTATTTTTATAAATGCTTGTTTAATTATGTCGACATGCATTCTATAATGGTAAAGGAGTGTCGATCAGATATTAATAATAAATGGTCTGCTTTAAATTTGATATCCATTTAACTAACATTAAATTATTTCAATTTTAAATTTGACATCCATTAAATTATCATATTAAAAAATTAAACTATAATATTTTAGTCATAAGGTGAATTTTGAAGGCTATAATAATAATAATAATAATAATAATAATAATAATAATAATATAAGATCATGAAAATTTATCAAAAATATCCAACACTATAATAATTAAATTTAATAATTCTATATTTTTACTCTTTTAACAGTAAAATACAATCAACTTATTTGATAAATCATAATATATACACGATAATATATATTAATGTAAATAATTTTAAAAGATTATTATATATAAATTTTAATGTTTATTTCATTGATTTTGAAGTATAGTAACATTCAAAACATTTCGTAAGAGAGAAGGCGAAAGTCAAATTTAATCCTTGACACCACATATTACGGAAAAGTAATTGTGTGATGTCATGTTGTATGTTGTTGAGGTGGAGCTTAACTAATAGTACAAACAATTCTTTTTTTTAATAGACAAGCAGATTTTTAATATTCTACACTTTTGATATAATATAGGGAAAGTCGAGCCCGCTGGTTAAATACTGCGTTGTAAACACTGGCGTGTGCCTAAATCGAGTTTGGATGCTGACATAAGATAGATTTTAACCAATATGTATGTAAAAGCTGGCCAGCGGCTATTTGATACCCTCCATCTGAGGTCTGCCATATGATCGCGCGTTACTCATTACTACTTGATTGAGCCTGCAAGAACCCACCGTGTAGACTGGGGCACGGCAACCAGGTCATTGAAAAGGATAACCATTCCTGTGCGGGGCCTGCACTCGCTGTCTGCCGTATGGTTGATGCACCAACATGTTGAAACAGTGGATAGAAGTTGAAACCCATCAAAGAAAAAAAAGCATGACAGAAAATTAAGGGAAAGTCATTAAATTAGCTATAGCATAAAGTGGTTAGAATTATCTATAAGATTATTAGTGCATCGACATTCCGAAAAAAAATATCGCGAGTTATGAATTGCGCATTGATTTTTCGAAATCATTTCTCATAGAATTTGAAATATTCAAGAATTAGATTTTTGGAACGACTCGCTTGAAATTCCTTTTTTCCAAATTTGTATTCATCTTATGTGAAATTTGTTATTGTTGGGATCACTTCAATAATGAGGTGACTACTCTTCAACTCATGTTTTGCAAATCTAATCAAGGTCTTGCACATCTTGATTTGAGCAATAATTTTTTTTTATTTTTTTAATTATTTTCAAAAATTTGGAGATGTGAGATTTGGAATTTTGAATTAATTTAATTTAAATATTATATTAATATAATTTACAGATTAAGAATGGTAAATAAAACTGAAAATTTCTTTTACATGAATGAAGTATATAAAAATATTGTTAAATCTAAAAGATAATAAAGTAAAAAAAAAACAATTCTAAAAAATATTTACTTTAATATTTAAAGTTTATTTTTTAAAAACCAATAAAATAAATATTTATATATAAAAATAATATTATCTATTCATAAATAAAAACTAATATTTATATATTTATTTATATATGAAAACATCAATTTAAATACTCTCTAATTTAAAATTGAAATATCTCACATATTACAAACTAACCAAACCATAACACTGCAGATCCTCAACGTTAAAAGGCCTTTCCTTCCTAACTAAAAGGATATAAAAATTACGCAATCAGGTCCCGTCAAGGGAGAACCCCATTCGAAACCGTCTTCTCTAAAAATATTACATTTAACAATAATGTGAGAATTACTTTTCCATAACCTCTTCGTTGTTATCGTTATTGTGTGGGTCAATTACAGTGACGTCTTTCCTCGAAATGTAGAATGGGCAAACGAAGGTTGAATATTTCTGCCTTTGCGATTGCCAATTGCGATTGGAGATCTGACATTTGGTGCTGCTGTTGAGAAATAATCCCTGCACAGCTATATACATGATCCCGCAGCCTCACGTTTGGATCATACATCATACTAGTTACACCATCGTTTCTCCGATCGGCTGAAAGATCCTGCTACATTCAAGAACTCTCATAACCTAGCAATGGGCAACTGTAGAAACTTCCAATCTTTAAAAGACCAAGCTCTTCTAAATTGGGAACAAATAATGGTCTAATCTAAATAAAGTAGATGATAAGACACACTCCATTTTTAAATTTCTTAAAAAGGTATTTCGAGGAGGCAATTATGAGAGCCGGAGTCAATTTTTGACTGTAACTATGGATACATTGGTGGAAGGCCCCAAGTTCCTACAGTCGTGCCTGTTCCTCAAGACTTAAAACTGTATAAACTTAACATGTTCTGCTTTCAATATATGCAAACCCTGGAACTTATTAAAATGAAAAACACATCTGACTTTAAGCATCTTGATTATGTTGCATGCTCCGAACACATGGTGTACGGTAGAAAACTTTTGAGGATTGTCTAGTGCAAAACAGGGGCGAGAAGGCATTTATCTCCACATCTTCTTCTAAGGGGTTTGCAAGCAGCGCACGGAGTTGCCCACGGTTTACCACTTCCGTTGCAGTTCCTCTGGATTTTTCGAACAAGAAAGATAAAGAGAAAAAAACATTTCACGAATTAAACTTAACAATTTACTCCCCCGAGTGAGAGCATATATTAAACTGTATGAACAAAGCGCTATAGAGGTCTCCTTGCCTTGTATAAATCTACTGACGTGCATTAAAAGAATATGGTCAATCTTTGAGCAGCTTACCTTTCCAGTTTCCATAAGTTAAATATTCTGCTACGAACATTAACAGAAATACAGCAGTGAAGGTCCTCAACAAAACAGGGGAGGCTTTATAATATGACTTTCAATGCAAAAAGCGAACTGCAAAGCTCTTCTCCGTTGTTGATTGTTTTTATGGACAAAGAAATACGACAGCGGCCTCAGATTTCACTAAGGAAACATCGAAACAGATACGTTCGAAAAGCCCATCCAAAAATTTAATTCAGACATATCATTTTGATAGTTACCCATACAATCAATTTGATGGTGGGCCATATGCAAGGTTAAATTTTGAGCAGATCGTGAATAATTTAAAGGGGTATAATAAACTATATAGATATATATAAATAATGTTTATTTTATTAATTATTAGTATTAGTAATATTTGATGTTTTTTAGTTGTAATGTAAAGGTTAAAGTAGAATTATGTATAGTGAAAGGATTTATGTTGAAAATCTATTAGCGATCAGGTTAGTTTCAGTAAGGATACATCATTGAAAAAAATTAGTAGTTGTCCTAAAGGTGCAAGTTATGCTACAAGGGGTATGTCTCTATCTTTCGATTTTTTTGTTAAACTGCTTATGAGTGTGAAGTGGCTGAGTAGTAGTAATGAGCAAAACAAGTTTTGTAAATTACAATTTGTGTGTTTATTGGGAAAAGGTACATTTGTTATAAATGTTTTGGAAGAGATATTAGAGTTAGTCTTGTTTCCTCTGCTCTTCTAATATATATAATCTTTCATTCTTTCATAACTATCAAATGCAAACCTTGAGGTCGTAGAGTGAGCATATTCTCGATACAAAAGTGAAGGTCAAGCATTGACTATCAATGTTGCTAGTATCAATTGTTGATTTATTGAAAATCATTCCTTGTACCTTATTTATGGTTAGAGCCCATACCATTTTGATAAGCGTTTGACAAATATTTCCCTATGTAAAAAGAGGAATTAGAAAATGTGTTGGATTGCAAATATCCCATGGGGGACAAAAGTATTTTTTGAAGGAAATAGCCACACAAATGGTAAGGGAAGTGGGTTTGAATATAGGACAATGTGAATAATTTATGTAATGGCTCCATTAATTAACCTTGATTTCACTTGTAGCTTGGATGTCAACATAATCTTTTGTCCTTTACATAAAAGCAAGTTTGCTTTATTTGAGTGTCATTGTGGTTTGTTTTTACCTTCTGTCTACTATGTTATTCTTTACATATTGAAATTAAAATGTTTAATGGTTTTAACATTTGTTTCTTATACATTGTTTTGAATTTGTTATTTGCATACATATTTGTTGATAGTTTGAAATCTTCTTGTTCTTCTAGATACATGAAGAGAAATGTTATGGACATGAGCATATTCCAGTATTTTTTTGTTGGATTTTAATTTTTTATGTTGGTTAATAAATATGTAAATAGTACTAGATATGCTTTGCATTTTTGCTGACATAAATTTTTACGCAATGTTACAACTATGAAAGATGTTTTCCATAGGGTGTAGCCATATGTGTTTCTTACATACATTGTTATGTCACTTATGGGGGAAATCTATCCTAGGTTCTCAATAATTATAATTGAGCAACCACTAAAAGCTTTATTGATATGTCAAGGAAATGCCTCATGTAATCGACTATTTATATTACTGAGCATATTTGAGACTATGAAACTCATTCCATCAATGAACACATATTCAATGTTTCTCATTTTTTTTTGAAAATTTTTTGGTTCTTATTAGTGGATAGGAATGTAGAGGATTGAATGTATTTTTGATGAATTTATGTTAAATGTTTCAAAACCAGTTAGAGCGAGGAGAAGTAGGGGATAAATGCCTCTCCTTGTATGTCCATTTAGGCCACATTTGATGTCATTAGTCAAGAATTATTTACTTATACTATTTGTTCTTTATATGATAATCCTAAGTGCTTGAGATTGTCTATTATTTTTGAGATGGTGTAGAACAATTTTGAATGTCATTTGTTAGTTACCTAAAAACTCATTTTAAAATTGCTAACTTATTCGCTCAACATATATGTTGTGGGTGAATGTGCATTACAAATCTATAAATTACGGTGTTGTTATGTGTAGGTTGAGTAGCACCTCAAAATGATTCTAATTTTGGTTGGTGTCAAATTCATAGAGCCCAACCAAGTCAATGTCATATATGTTATTGTTGTTTGAGCAGTAAATGAAGGATAAGAGTTACCAGTCATGCATTTCAACTTCCATATGGAAATGATATTGAATGCCACTAGCATAACTTATTTATTCAACATTATTATTTTATTCTATAAATATCCTCTCAATATGCCATGGAACGTATAAATGGTTGATTTTTTCCCAATGTGTAACAATGTTTTGACTAGATAAACCAATATCCACTACAATGTTTCAGAATTACTTGTAAAGTAGGATCTCTATCCTAAAAAATCTTTATACGATGATGAATTAGTGAGAGGTATAACAAAAAAAAGAGGGAATGTGTGAATAATTTATTGAATTTATTAAGTTTTCCAATAATTAGTTTTTCTCAATTGTTGAATAACCATGTTAGGGCAGCCTCAATGAGTGGCAACCTATCTATAAAATAATGGTGATTTATATATACATCAATGAAATTGGGTAGATGTCATTCCTCAAATGTGTTTTTAGAAACACTTTAGTGTATTTATTTTCTCAAAAATAGTGTAACATTTGTTCATCTACAAACCCTTAGATGTAGATTTTGTAGAATATGGCAAGTCTCTTGTGTACCTATTTTACAGTCGACAATATTTTATTTGAGTAACTTGATGTATGATTATTTTAGTTATAATATGGCACTATCCATACTTTGATATATATATATATATATTTCAACAAAATGGTTTAGGACACAACTAGTTAGAAATAAACATTTTCAAGCCATATTGGAAGCATTCATGTATTTATATGTTCACTCTTTCATCGTTACATGTATAGATAAACATGCTTGACATCATCTGTAATGTTTTTGAGAATTTCAATCTACATTGTAAAATAGTGAACCTTTTCCCTAAAGCCATGACCATTTAATCTATTTAACATTTTTGTAGTTTATGTGTTTCTTCATATGATGTTGCAATGCATTGTGAGGATAGGAGACAATCTATTTTATGGTAAAATCAAACAATGGAAAATTGGTGTAGAATCACAATGCCATACAAAAAAAAGTATGCGGTCAAAGGTTTGAAGGTGAGCTAGGCAATGATGGAGAGAGGCAATGATAGAGTATTTCAATGATGGACTCAAATAATCATAAATAAATACATTTACAAAGATTTATAATAGGTCACAAATTTATCAATGTAAAATATAGATCTAATTTATTTTAATTACCCAATACATGATTTAAACAAGTGTCATCTTAATGAAGATATGTATCAAATATATAATGGCTCACTTAAACATACATTTAATACACCATGTGTCAAATTAAACAAGTCTAAAAATAAATAGCCAAAATTTCTAACCATGTTAACTATAGAAAAACCTAGCTAGACAACTCTAAAATCATTTACAAAAAAAATAGAAAAAGGATCAAGCTAAATATATAAATTTTCTAACTGTGTTTACTATATTAACACTAATTAGACAAATATATAAAAATTATTATTTAATAAAATTAAATTAAAAAAAAATTCAATTTAAAATGCTTCTTATCATAAAACAAATATGTTTTGTAACACAAAGTCCTTCAAGAAAGACTGAATCATAACTTACCTTGTTATTGAGTTGGTCCATTTCAATGATTATGTGGAATTTTGAATTTATAATATAATATCCAATCATAAAAAAAATTTAAATAATGATAACATATTCATTTTTCATGTAGTGATGCATTCATTGGGATTATTCTCCATGTAGGAACTTTTTTTCTTCTAGAAATAGTCAAAAATAATAATAAGTTGAGATGACATTTCATTCAAAGAAAGAACAAGTTGGTGTTTTTTTCTAAATTGTGAATAATATTTATAGTTTAATACCTTTAATCTTACCACCAATCACTACAAAAATAATGTCCCCAATTCATTAAATTTATTAAATATAATATTATGATACGTGGTGTGGGGAAGGGACTACATGGTCATTTCGTGATAAATGATAAATTACTAGGGCACTTGTCTTTCTCAAACCTGTCTCTCTATGATAAATTCCACCTTACCCTCATCACTTCTATTGCATACCTCATGTCCTTGATCACCATGATTTTTCTACTTTAGATTTATAGTGAGAATGGTGTCATTTTATGAAAATACTAGGGTTATCAATGATCACCTATGCATTCCATGATTCTTTCCATTCCTCAAGGATCAAAGTCTATATCAAATCATCAAATGAAAAAATAGAGGGATCCTCCTATGGGATTCCTTGGCATATGTTTTGTATGGACTATATCCATTGTGTATTAAATTAGATTATTCCCTTAGCTACAAATAAACTCAAAGCTCATTTGATGGCATAATTCTCACTTTTATTAAAGTAGGATTTTGTAAAGGGAAATAATTTAAATCGATATTTTACCTCAATTGAAACCCATGACTACTAACCGTAACTCAAATTTTGTGCATAATGCATTATGCAATAAAAATATAATATTTATTGTGGAGGTGATGTTTTTAAATGAGGTTATGTGTTTTTTCAGACAATATGACATGTTGTATAGAGAAGAGACATTTAGTTTTGTACTGAACTTGAATAATAAATGGGTAAGGGAATGCCTATAAAGAAAATTGAAGTGATGAAATATTTCAAGGTGAACTAGGGGATCATGGTGAAGGGCAATGACAAGGTATTTGAACTGATAAACTTGATGAACTCTAGGAAGATACACATTAGAAGTTTAGTGACATGTCACATATGTTAGATACTAAATTATTTCTTGTGTTCTCCCATGGTACATATTGTATTGATATATGTGGCATGTCCTTGAACTTTGAAAGTGTATCTTCCTAGGGTTCATCATGTATGTCACTCGAAATACCTTGTCATTCTACCTCAGTATCAATAGTCATCTCTCCTTGAAGTCATTCACTATTTTCATGTTCTATATGTCTTTTCCATTTCATACAAGCTTCTAAGTATGATGTTTCCATATGTTCTTAAGCATGATGTAATTTCTCAAGTTTCACATGAGATGTGGAGCCCTACCAAAATCAAATCAAATCTCATGATGTCCTTGTCCACCCTTAAAAAAATGACTAATTGAAGATGTCACCACTTTTCTTTGACATAACTGACATGTATCATTTTACACTATTGTTACATTGAGATTCCAATTAAAACTTAATGTGGTCACATGTGTAGGCATAAAGTACATGGTAAGTCTTATCCATATGTTGCTTTAGATAAATATTCTTGTCTTCCAAATGGTAATGTGTCCATCAATGCTAATATTATATACAATATCACCCACCTTATTTTGTATTCTTTCATACATAAAAGGTGAGATGAGGTCAGTGGCCATGGGTCACACATTTGATATAATTGCCTACTCACACTATTTCACTTTACAGAATGCCACTTTAACAAAATAAAAACTTGCATCCATTCCAATGTAATTTTCACCTTATGGGTAACTACGAGTATAGACATTATTAGAAATGGTAACATGTTCATTGAAGCTAAAATTATATTATATTTACTATTATATTTTTTTATAAGGACCCTACTTTGTGATATCACTTGAAATACCTGATTATCTTCTCTCACCATCAACATGAAACTCCCTTTAAAATCTAACAGTATTTGTATGTTTTCTATGCCATTTTAAATTTCTTTCATGTTGGATATTTGATCTAGAGTTTCGTTTAGGCATTTTCAATTTCTTTCATGTTGGATATTCGATCCACAGTTTTATTTAGTTTATTAGTTTATTTATTTAATTCTTTTGTTAGTTGGTTGGTTACACATGAAATTTGGTTTTCTCCTATAACCTCCCATGAAAGTTTTTATAAGGTTTCACCTCATTTTGTCAGAACTATCTCAAAATAATACAATAATATATTTTGTGTAAAATACAATATTCATAATAAATTTTTTAAGTTATTTCTCCATTTATCTATGCTAACAATGATATTAGATCCACATTAAA
>JARHVA010002775.1:2187500-2192500 GCA_037957365.1 Torreya grandis | reverse complement strand
TGTAAGATTGATATAATATTTTATTTAAATCATAAGGAAAATATAATGTCATTACTTTAGAAGACTAAAATAGAATGATTTTAGTATTACTAGAATCAAAATGATACCACTACTTGTTTTTAGGGAAAATAAATGTTTTTTTATAGCAAATAATAAAATGAAGGGAGCTCTAATTTTCATGGTAACGATAGATAATGAGGACAAAAGAAAAGACAAACCAATTTTTTAGGACATTTTACAATATTTGTTAAAGGTTTTTCTAGGATCACCAACCTCATTATGACATTACAAAAGAAAGGTAAGAAGTTTATATGGATAGGGAAGTGTGATAAAACATTACATATTCTGAAGGAAAAGTTGATGATGGCAACCATATTTGAGGTCCCTGATCTAAATAGAAATTTGTTGATTGTAATAGATGCATCCATCAAAGGATTGGGAGGAGTACTCATTCATAATGATGGGATAATTGCATATGAGTCGAGGATATTGAAAACCCATGAAGTGAATTATGCCCCTCATGATTAGAATTGGTTATAATTGTTCACGCCTTATAGAAATGGTAACATTTCCTTATTGGGAAACCTTTTGAACTTAAAACTAACCATCAAGGGCTTATGTACATATTAACTTAATCAAATTTTAATGATAAAGAAGGTGGATGGAGTTCTTGAGTGAGTATGCTTTTGAAATTGAGTATATCAAGGGAAAAGAGAATAGGCTTGTTGATGCTTTGAGTAGGAAAAGACAATTGATGAACATTACAATGCTTAGATTTAATCTACAAGGGATAGTAATAGAAGGATAAAATTAATATCCTTGGTATAATCAAGTGAAAATAATGATAGAAGCAAATGTAGAAGACAAAAAAAGTAAAAGTTATACCTTGGATAGCGAGGGTTTGGTTTCTTATAAGAATATGATCTCTGTTTCAGATGTAGAAGATTTAAGGGAGAGAATTCTAACTGAAGCTCATGATGCACCCTACTTAGGACCTCTAGGGGTAAAAAAATCATATGACTATCATAAGAAAATATAAATTTGGCAATGGATGAAATGAGATATAGTATTAGATGTGGCATGATGCTTGGAGTGTAAGAGGGTTAAAGCAAAACACCAACATCCTGTAGGACTTCTATATCCACATGATATTCTAGAATATAAATGGAAAGTTATCAGTATAGATATTAGATAAGGATTACCTATGAAACTGTACAAGCATGATGTTATTATGCTGGTAATCAACAAGCTTATCAGGGTAGTGCATCTTGTACCTAGGAACTTGACTGATGATGCACCAACCTTATCCAACCAATTTGTGAAATAAGTGGTTAGATTACATGGAGTTCTAGAAATGATCATATCATATAGAGATACCTAATTTACTTTAAGGTTTTGCATGACCCTACAGTTAACTTTTGGTACATAATTAAACTTTATCTTCGTATTTCATCTTGAGATAGATGGGTAAACAGAAAGGACAAATCAGGTTGTAGAAGACCTCCTAAGGATATACAATATGGATCAACAAACCAAATGGGAAACTTATCTCCCATTGGTATAATTTTCTTTTAATAACTCATTTTAAACATCTTTAGGTATGGATCCATTTGAAGCTCTATATGGGAGAATCTATCAAACACAACTTAGTTATGATAACCTTGAGGACAAAATAGTAATCGATCGTGAAATTTTGAAAGACATGGAGGAACAGGTGATAGATATAAGGAAAAGGTTGAAGGAAGTATCATAGATACATAAGAGCTATGTAGATAGGAAGAGATTTTAGAGAGACTTCTTAGTTAGTGACAAAGTGTTTTTAAGAGTAAGACCACATAAAAGTTTCATAACCTTTGGAAAAAAGGCAAAGTTAGCTTCTCACTTTTTAGGACCTTTTGAGATCCTAGAGAGAATCACCCTAGTTCTAACCTAGTGATTGGCATTACCACCACAACTGAGTTGCATTCATGATGTTTTCCATGTGTCACTTCTTAAGAAATATGTCCTTGATAATAAACAAATATTAAAAGAGAATACGTTGCAAGTATAAGAGCTCAATAGAATAAATATAGAGCCGTATAGAGTTTTAGAGAGGTACTGGTACTAATTGCACAATAGAGAGGTTGATTTGTGAAAGGTATAGTGGGATTAATATGGTGAAGGAAGTGCAACTTAGGAGAACATTAAAGAAATTAAAAACATGTTTCCATTTTTATTTTAAATATATGAACTTAATCAAACTTTTATAGTGCATTTGGATAATACACAATTTAAGGCAAGGGTCAGGGGCGGGGGGGCGGATGTCATGACCTATCTTCCCACATTGTGGACTCATGATCATACTTTAAGTGGATTTGGACCTCATTTAATATTTTATGGATAGAATGAGTTGATTTTTTCTTAGTTAACTTAATTTTTATGATTTTCAAAGAGCTATCAGGTCATCCTTGAAATTTTATGATAAAGCAAGGTACGTTTTAATTTCATTTTTAAAATTTAAAAAAAAACTATATTTTGAAAATAGTTTAAAAGTTTACTTATTTTAAGTTAATTATATTTTTCATAAATAATATTTTAAAACTATTAATTAATTATAAAAATTATAAATAATTTTTGGTTATTAATTAATTATATTTAACTTAAATCCTAAAAATATTAAAATAAAACTAGTCTAACCTAAAGCCCATTCTATGTCCTTATCCATGCCTGCAAATATGACAACACTTATTAACTAAGCCTTCCACCACGTCACATGGAGGGCATAATAATACACTTTTAGTTTTAACAAACCTTCTTTCCATTTTAATTAATCCACTCCACTGTCACCTATTCTACTCATGCTTGGCTATGCAAACTAAGGGTTTTCTACCAAGTTATCTACCACCTAAAAATTAGTTTAAGCCATTTTAAAGGAGCATAGTAAGGAAGAAATTTAGGAGGAATATCATTGAAAATGTATGAGAGAGAAGAGGAGGAAGGTGAGACCACTAGTAGAATTAAAAAGGAAGAAAGAGGAAGGGGTCAGCGACAAAAAAGAGAAGGGAAGGGGTCGACAGTAGTAGAGAAGGAGGAGGGAGATCAATACAAGGAAAAAGGAGAGATACTAACATAAATGGCAATTGAGGGAAGTGAATCACTAGCATAAGGAGCATAATTGATGCCATTTATGTTATTACCATATCAAGTTCTGATTTGTTCTCTTCTTTAACTTAGCCAAGATCAACACCATTCTCAGTTGCATTCAATTCACGTAGGAACCATATTTCATTTCAATCAAGGTTTTCAACAAGCTCCAAGTAGATATATTATTTTATTTAAATTTTAAAAATAAATATTTTATTTTATTTAAATTGGAAGGCAAGTAATTTATTTTATTAAATTGTAAGATAGATATATTATTTTATTTTATTGAAATCGAAAGGTAATAATTTATATAATTTAAATTGTAATGTAGATATTTTATTTTGTTTAAAATTGTAAAATAAATATTTTATCTAAATTATAAGGTAAATAGTTTATTTTATTTAGTTTATAAGAGAATTGTTTTATTTTATTTAAATTATAATATGTATATAATATTTTATTTAAATTGTAAGGAAAATATAATGTAATTATTTTTAGAAGATTAAAATAGAATGATCTTAGTGTTACTAGCAACAAAATGATATTGATGCTTTTTGTTAGCAAAAGTAAATGATTTTTATATAAAATAATAATGTAGTCATATATTTAAGAGACATATAACATATAACAATATGAGTTCATCTAATATTAGTTGATATATACAACTCTACATTATGTATCTCTTTACAAACATTAACATGATCTCTATACCCCTTTCAGTGAAAAAAAAGGTATAATATAACATTAAATAAATGTGTTTTGTTTTTCTATATACTTAGCTTTAAATCTATGAAATATAGTTGATTTATTTTATAAAGTTACATGCGTAAACCTTGATTGTGAGACTATTTATTTAGATACATGAAATTACCATAATGCAATCTAAATTATCATAAAATAATATTCTGAGTCGATCCTTAATTTGATTGTTATTGAGCTCTGATGATGAATTTGATTGTCATTAATATTTGTATGAAAATAAATATCCTTCATTCTAGGGTTGAACCCTCAAATTCTAGAACCCTCCTTTCAAATTTTTAAATGATTTATTTAAATTCAAGAAACTCCTTCAGTATAAGTTATTGTTTTTTGAAAATTTTACTTAAATAGACTAAAGATATAATTGTCTGGAATAAACACGGTTGAAAATTGACATGATGACTAAAATAGAAGATTATGTTTCTACTTTCCTACTCACAAATTTCCTTTTGAAATATAATGCGTTAACTTATTTCAAGTATTCTTTAATTTTCAAATATAAAACTTAGATCGATAATTTATGGTTAAATAAAACTACATAGCATTGGATATTAAGCGGTGCCTCTAACTCACATTTATGAGTAATGTCATTACTCTTGACCTACTGCATCTATAAGCCTAACATAGCTACAAAAATGATGTCTGAGCATCATCCCTATAAACTATTGGGGATAAATAAGGATCATGTCATGTCATTACAACCAAGAGGTGGGATAATTTATCTTGGTCAACAATACTAATCAAGATAAAAAATTGACTTCAACTACCTTAGATGATTCTAACTTATGAAACAGAATGGACAAAATACATTTCTTACTCAAAACTTGATATCATCGAAAAGGAACAATAAATGCTAGGATTGAGAGTGTTAAACAAATTATTATCAAGAAACCACCAATCTTATGGCTCTCAAATAACAAAACATTGGCAAAAACAATTGTATGGATTAGGTTGTCTAAAGAAAGGATCATAAACATTGTTGATGTAAATAAGAAGTAAAAAATGAGGGGGAATGTAACTTTCAAATAATCATTTCTATTTATTGTTAGGACTTAGGGCTAGTTTAATTAAACAAGTTATCAGTCACTTAAACTATTACTTTTTCACTCCTATTTGTG
>JARHVA010002775.1:2155000-2182500 GCA_037957365.1 Torreya grandis | reverse complement strand
ATATGAAAATTTTCTTGTTTTGTGACTTAAGGATAATTTTAAATGTAAATTATAATAGTTAATATATTTTAGTGATGACATTATAATTTTATAAAGATCAATTTAATTTTTTTATTCCATTTTCTCTTTTCAAATCTATCTTAGCTCTAATCAAGTAATTTTTTATAATACATATTTCATTTTTACGAAGCCTATCACTTATTTCTTTTAAATTATAAATATTTTAATTTTGGTGGCATAAAATGTAATTGGATGTGAAAACACATGCACTGTATAAGACCAAACATGATATTTTTAAAAATAAATTTATGAATTACAATTATCTAAAATTAACGATCAAGCATAATTGAGAAAACAAATAGTGCTTTTAGAACTATGAGCATCGAAAATAATTATATCCTAAAACACATAAGATTCACCAAATAACAAAATCACATGAAATATAAGATAATTGTGTTCACAAAAATTTAAAATCAAAATTCTACCTACCTATTATTAAGCATCACAACTGATGTAAAATATAATAATAATAATATTAAATTAAGTTTCTCATTTAAACATGGGAATAAATTGGAGAGAAAGAAGGCTCTTATCATGTTTACATGTTATAACTATTTAGTCATAATTTAAACTTTGATATGTTAAGCCCATACTATTTAAATAGTTTTTCATTTTTTTTGGTTAAGGATGGGATTTATATGAGTATGTTTTGAATATTTCTTATAGTGTCCTATTATGATCTTATGGGTTCTCATCAGTCCTTATAATGTGACAAAGATTTCATGAGATTTTTCTCTTTATATCTTGTGGATACATTTTGATACATTTGTTCTTATAATGAGATATAATTTATAAACCTATAGTGTTAATGTATCAAATATTAGTGGTACATAATATTGTTTGGATGGCTAGTGATAAGTAATTAGGTCTCTTAAAGTAAAACTCCTTAGATTCGATCAAAGAATTCAATAAATAAGAATTACATAATAGTATATATAGTATGTTTGCCACATATGGTTTATGATAGAATTATATTATAAAAAATAAATTCCATAATTGTTATATCTTTGTCACATGGATTATAAAACTTGCATATTCGTTTATAACTTTGAATTTAAATTTGAAAATATTGAATCTGCATCAATTTCCAATAGTTAAGAGAGAAAATTACCAATAGGTTAATTTAATGCATCTGAACATAGAAGGGAAAAAAGCTAAAATGTTAAGATATTACAAACGGTCCTAAAAATATAAGACAATACAAACAATCCCTTCGTATTAGACCAAAAGGACATAAAAAGAAAAAAAATAGTTGAATTAGAATGCACAAAAAGAAATCACACTTTTAAAAGTCAACATAAATAGAAATATCCATAATTCAAATCAAATAATTCATATATATACAGATATAATAAAATAAAATACATTAAATAAAGGATAGTCATTTTTAAAGGATAGCCATTTTTAAATGTCTATATTTATATTGAAAACAAAATTAACAAAAATGAATGATTTTTTTTATTCAAATAATATCTCTGTTTAATTTACATTAAAAAAACTTAAACTTAATACTTATTATATTATTTTTAACACCTAATTTTATATTATTAATACTAAAAAGATTAATATAAAAGGAAGTTATCACCATAATATCTAAGACACATATTTCTCCTTAGGATATTAATCCCTTTGCCAAGGAATAGGGACACTTCAACCTTTATTCTTTTGTCTTTTAATTCCCCTAAAATGTGGCCTTCCATTAATCAACACTAGGGGTTAAAATAGGGAAAGATATGTATTTCTACTTGGGATACTAACCCCTTTTTCAAGGAATAAATACACTTTAACATTTATTATTTTGTATTTTAATTCCCCTAAAATGTGGCCTTCCATTAGTCAACACTTGGGAGTGAAACTAAGGAATTTAATTAGGGAAAAATCATGGGGAGGCCTTCGTGTACAATATCTAGTATCTATTAGCCAAGAAACTCTCTCTTGTTTCCATGAATACTTTGTATTAGTGATGGTTTGGTTCCATTACTTCATTAAATAGTGTGTAGTTTTTTTAAGAATAAAAATATATTTTGATATGAGGTGGGTGTAATGAGTAGATAGATTGACATCTATTTAATACTTGTTATTTTGGGTTCATTTTTTGAAATAGTTCTTATCATTATAACTTTTGCAAGTAATGTGTTATTTGTTGTTGTATTTATCATTAAATATTGTATGTATATTCTATGAGGATTGAGGCCTACATTAATGTGGGGATGCCATAAGTAGATTGATTGATATTTATTGTGTGTTCGTGAGTTTGAGATTCATGATTCGAAACTTGTTTCCTTGGTGTCTCCCTCACTCCAGACTAAATTAATAAAGAGAGGTGGGGTTATTGTGATTGATCAAAGGAGTTGAACCCTTGACTATGATGAAACAACAATGGATATGTAACTAATTCCCTTGTCTATGTATATTTAATAAATGATATATATATTTTTTTAAATGTTAATAGTTTGATTGTGTCTATCAAAATCAAAGTTCAAATCTTATTGTGTAACATTAATTATAAGTTGATAATTGAGAGGGGATCTAAGCCCATATATATCCCATAAATTTAATGAATAACACTCATGATTTAAAAAATAAAATAAAAAATAAATAAAATTCACCATCTTAATTTTTAAATCTTATCTACTTAACAAAATTATTAATACAATATAATATACTTTTTCCTTTAATTTTTTTAAATTAAAAATTAAATTATAAAAAAATAAAATATATATACAGTTATATTTGAAACACAATTAAATAGTCTTACATGCAAATATTAAGTAATCTGTTATATTACAAACTAACCGAATCAGACTGGAGATCCTCAACCTTAGAAAGTCCTTTCCTTCCTAACTTTTTATTATCATTTATTATTAAAAAGATATAAAAATTCTACGCAATCAGGTATAGTCAAGAGAAAATAGGAAGGAATTCGTTTGAAACCGTCTGGTCTAAAATTCTTAGATTTACCGAATATGTAAGAATAACTCCTACATATTCTCTGAATTTTTACCGCTATTGTGTGGGTCAATTTCAGTGGGAGAAATGGTCATTACGTCTTCCTTCGAAGTGCATAATTGTAAGACGAGAGAAATTATATTAGACTGCTGCAAATGTAAGTCGAATATATCTGCTTGCGCGGCTTCCAATTGCCATTGCAGATCTGATATTTGGTTCTGTAGTTGAGAAATAATTCCTGCACAGCCATATGTAAGATCTCGCACCCTCGCATTTGCTTCATACACCATACTCGTTACACCATCGTCTCTCCGATCGGGAGGAAGATCCTGATACATTTAAGATATCTCATAACAATTTTAAAACGTAGCAAATGAAGTAGAAGATAAAACACACTAGATTTTATATCAAATTTTAAAGCTTATTTTAGAGGAGGCTATTATGAGGATGTTAGTCAGCTTTTGTGGAAGGCCCCAAGTTCGTAAAATCACACCTGCCCTCCGATCGTAAAACATAATAAATTTAGTAAATTTAACTGCGGAACATATTTAAATGAAAACCTCGTCTAACCTTAAGCATCTTGATTATGTTGAATGCTCCGAAAACACGGTGTACAGTATAAAACTTTTGGGGATTATCCGGTGGAAAATAGGGAGCAAGAAGGCATTTCTCAGCACATATTCTTCTAAGCAATTTGCAAGCTGCGCTCGGAGTTGTCCATGGTTTACCACTTCCGTTGCAGTTCATCTGGATATTTCGAACAAGATAAGAGAGAAAACATTTAACTAATTAAACTTCACAATTTAGAGGCCCCATTGTGTTGTATAAATCTACTATGTTGAACAAGGAATTTATTACATATATAGAAAGAGTATAACTCACCGTTGAGTAGTTTACCTTTCCAGTTTCCATCCGATAAATATTCTGCTACGAATTTTAATAGAAATACAGGCTCTCAAGACAAGATGCTCACATAAAATGTTCCCATGTATGGTAAAGCATTATTTAATATATATTATTATTTTTTATTTAATATTTTTTATTTTATTAATTTTAAATAATTATGGTATGGTAATGAGTGTAGCTAAGATGTTAATAATTTATGGTGGTTTTCATTAAATGTTTATTTAAGTATTATAAAATAATTTTATATTTAAATTTGATGTCTATTAAATTATTATAAAAGAATTAAATTATTAAATTATAAAATATAAAATAAATTTTAATTTTTTTTTTCTAAAATCTTAATAAAATTATATTTATATATATTAAAACCTGTGAAAAATTATCAACATATTTAACATTTTTTTTGTAAATAATAATTTATTTATTTCGAATAATAAAATACAAACTAAATTTAATTGTAAAATATAATCAATTTATTTATATTTTTTCAATAATTAAATACAATTAATTTATTTGATTTAATAGTAAAATATTATAATAAATATATAAATTATTTTAGATGTTTATATCATTTATTATGAACTATAGTAATCTTCTCCTAAGACGTGTGTGAATGGTGACACAAGATATATCTGAACCAGTACGAGCGTAAACGCTGGGCAGACGCTATTCAATACCCTCCCTCTGAAGTCACCATGACAATTAATCTTTAAGCTGCCATGTGATCATGTGCTTCTCATTACCACTTGTTTAAGTCTTCAAGAACCCACCGCGTAGACTCTGGCACGGCAACCATATCATTGAAAAGGATTTCGCATTGATTTTGCAAAAGAATTTATCAATAGAGCATCGATTATTCATAAATTTATCGTACATTTTGGAATGTTCAAGTTCCGACAAAACAAAGAGAAAAAGTATGACAGAAAAAAGTAGTGTCTCAGCCCCTCGTATTAATTTTTAATTGTTAGCTGCCAAACATACTCTTAATTAGATATAAAGTGCTAAAAATTAGCTATAAGATAATTAGTACACCGACTTTACGAAATAGAAACCATCGTGACTTAGAATTTTGCTTTGATTTTGCAAAATAATTTCTCATAGATTTTGGAATGTGAATTCTCAGGAATTTCTCCTACATTCTTGGTGACGAATTACATACACATTTTAGTGGAAGTACTCACGTGAAATTTATTTTTTTCAGACCTGTATTAATCTCGTGTTTCCTTAAGCATATTATTCTTGCAGGGATCCATGTGAAAATTATTAGTGTTTTGGTTCACTTCCAACATTGGGCTAACACTCGCACATGTTTTGCGAATCAAATCAGAGTCTTGCACGTATTGAATTTACCAACAAACTATATTTTTCATATTCTAGTTATTCTGGATGTGAGGTATGGAATTCACAGTTCAATTTAATATAATATATTAGAGGTCACGAAGGTTTATAAGATTTAAAAAGATATTACATGAATGTAGTATATAAAGGAGTGCTCAATATTTTCAAAATAATATTAATAATAATGATAATTTTAACAATTTTTTTCTTAAAGATTTAATCTAATATTTAAAGGTAATAAATCATTAAAATTGTAAGATGTATGTGGTTTTATAGATGTGGATCATGTTCTTTGAGTATATGTTCTACTGCAATTTTGGAACATATTTTTATAAAATAAAAAATGTTATTTGTGTAATTATTTGTATATGAAAAAATTAATTTGAATGTTTTTGTTGCAGTTGATTGTCTCAAAGATTAATAGAGCTAAATATATACAGTTCTCATACTAAATGAAAGTCCTTAGGTATCCATTGGACTCTTTAAATGCACATTGGTATCTTCCATGAATCTCATAGTAGACAGGGCACTACATGGAAAAATTATCTTAAATTTTAATATATAGGAAATATAATTGATATATACACTCATTATATGGGGAGGTTATGGCCACTTATCATTTGAAGTTGATGAAAACAAACCCAAAACTGAGCTAAAGGGATTATTAAACATGGTAGAAGTATTTTGTTTGTATACTCAATAACTAAATTTTGATCCTCATCAACACACACCTAAAATCAAAAATAATAAATAAGTATTGGTTTAAAAGGCTCTTTTGGATTAATTAATGTAAGTTTTAAGTAATATTTATTGATCTCTTCAAGAGTACCTTTGTCGATTTCTTGTTTAGTGAGCTAAGGAGCATTGATAAAATCATCATACATATATTCAAACAATTTTTATTTAGAAATTAGTCAAACAAGTTTGATGGAGGAGAAAAATAAAAGATGATGAAGAAGAAAGTTAATAGATCATATTCAATCGTGTTTATCATAGTTTGGGCAATGTTTTATCTTTGTTTTATTAATTTTTGACATTGTCATTGTGTTCCATAAAATCTAATGTTCGTACTCTAGTCAAAATTGGTATTTGTATTCTTGCATAAAATCTAATGTTCTTATTGATTCTTATTCTTTTCTTACATTGTGTGTGAACTCTAAGTTCTAACCTCCCACTCCATCTGGGAATAATGTTCTGCATGAGGATATGGAAGGGTATGCAGATCCTTTGTTGATGCAGTCAGATCCGGTCATATAGGCCAAAGAAAATGTTGAAGCCCCTTAGCCCATCATCCCCAAATCATTCCTTAACCTTTAACAATGGATCTATAATCTTTTTATGAGCTAATAGAATATATTATCTAAGTAGAGGAGTGATCTACCAATTTGATAACCTCTGGACAAATCCTCCAGATCTAAAAACTTGGATATCTAAGTAGTGCCAACCTCACCTTAAAGGTAAGGTTGATCAATATCCTAGTGTAAAAGGCTTTTTTATTGAATATTTTAACCTCATTTTAGACAATGATCTTATTTTGGAAAAATAGTGTAGCTGGGATCAACACCAATTGTTAACAAAACCTTGGCTTCGTAGTTTAACCCTACTCATTGAATCCTTCTCTACCATACCCATTTGGGTCTGCCTAATTCATCTTCCCATCCACTTTTGAATTTATCGCTATTTTAATTAGTTTAGGAACTCGTTTGGTTTATTCTAGTAAATAGACAATGCCATTGATTCATTCTCTCACACTACCTTCACTAGAATCCTGGTCACCCTCTATACCTCTACTGATCTTCCAGCTTCAATTGACTGGATCATATAATATTGTGTATGGCCTCAACCTCTGAATTAAGAATGCCTTTAATTCAGGAGTCATAGGTTATTGAATACTGCTCACTTAGCTTTTGAATGCAATAATCTCAACAAAAGAAAGGCAGTAACTTGGTGGAATAATTCAACCTATAATATTATGACAGTATCGAGGCTTAACTTTTCAAAGAATGTTTTAGAAAATGAATCTATAAAGAATGAAGAAAAAGAAATAGTTTTAGATAAGAGAATTTTGGAAAAAAATTCCAAATGCCTCACCAGATAACATAAGTATTCCATAAATGGAGGTCTCAAATTGGTCTCTATTTGTCTTTGAACAACTTAACATTTATGGGGTGATACATGGGATTTAAACCTTAATGGTGGGTCTAGTGGAGCTCTTGGAAAACAAATCAGATCCCTCTAAATCCATTGAAATTTAAATCCCCCTTTACACAAAAAACATGGAAGGAAAGGGTGAATGGAGGAAAGTTCAAACTACAAATGAGAGTAGAGAATGGATCAAGGTACATAAAAATAAGAAAGAGAAAAAAACTATGATTATGAATCCTTTTAGTATGTCCCTCCACTTTAGAGGGTTGCTCAATAGATGTTTTAGAAGGCTCTCTACCCATGGAAAGTTAATCTTTGGGCTTTTCATTGGCATAAGTTTTATGGAAAATCTTCTATTTTCAATGGGGTGGCCCCTTCAATGTCACTCATGTATTGCTACCATCTATTGAATGTTGGTAACTTTTGTTGCAAAGTTAAGGATGATGTTATTGTTTTTTTTGGTTTATCCCTTGGCTCAATAAGGCCTTTTTTGCTTTGGTTGTGCAGTTGTTTCACAAAGACAACATTTTTGTGGAAGACTATATGTTTAATGATATATTTTTTTATTTTAAGCAAGGTTTTTCCTTGTGGTAAGGTATTGCTTAATTATTTTATAGACATTTTATTTCGTATTTATTCCTAACTTTAACATCTCATTCGAGGGTCACCATTTTAGCTCTTGTAAAAAGATACATGACCCTTTAAAATATGATTTGTTTACCTTATCTAATAAAAAATATATTAATTTTTATAAATAAAATACATTAATCTTCATATTTTGAAAAGATATAGCTATCTTATTAAAGATTCTCATGAATTTTTGAAGACATTTATTTCATATAAAGATAAGTACTTAACTTTATTTATTTTAAAGAATATCATCTTCGATAAAGAATACTCATATTTAAATATTTACATTTAATAATTTTAAGGTAGTTTTATTTCTAATTCCAAATGATGGATTACTAAAACCATAAGAGACAGCATAATCAAATAACATGGACCAAATAATTAAAACAGTGCTTATTTCATTAGTCCTATGATATATCTCTTTCACATGCCAAATAATTGTTTCTTATTATTTTTCTCCTATATATTTTTATTTATTTTTTCTTATTTTTATTATTTATATTTTAGTGTTCTCTTTTTACACATTTTTATTTATTAAAAAATATTTATTATCTTCATCAACCTATTAGCCATTTATAATAAATATTGGATTTTATTATATAAATTGAATAAATTATATATATATATATATATATATATATATATATATATATATATACTATGAAATGATAATTAAGGTATTTAAATAAATCATGTACAATGTTTTGGATCAACACATTTCATATCATAATTTATGATTTATCATTATAAAAATTATGCATAAACAATAATCCTTGGCTCATTTTATAGATTATTGTAATGAATCATCAAGATGTCTAATATTTAAAATATAATTAATTGTACATATAAATTATAATAATTTATTTGTAATAATAAAAAATAATAAAAATTATTAAAGTTTAAATTACGATTAAAATTGTTGTAATATCATGATTTTTATATTAAATGTATAAATAAATAATATTATAATTTAATAAGGTTCCTTTATTTTTAAATCTTTAAATTTTTTATGTGAACTATATTTAAAAAATAAGTAAAATATTCCTATCTTAATTAAAACCTTAACATAGTGTAAATATCCCCTATTATAATAGATAATGCCTTTTAATTTATGAAATATGGGTCTCCAAACTTGATAATGTCATATGCCTTCATCATTACTCAAATTTGTTATGTATCGCGTTATCTCAACAATATTTGTTAACTTTCAATTTTGATAATCATTATCTGAATTAAAAAAATTTTGCCTCTTCAATGCAAATAGATTTTTTAATTTTTCATAAATGTTTGGCAACAACAAACTTGTCTTTCCTTTCTAGTTGGATGTCTATGTTGTGCTATCATCTCATAGTTTAGATTAGCCTCCCTATTTTATCAATGTAGGGGACCATGTAAGAGCAACAAATTTTATAAAAACCACTCTTTTTCCAGAGTTACATATGATTCTTAACTAATTGTAAACAATTATTTCATTTGATTAACACCTTCATGCGCTAGTCTAAAAAATTATATATATATATATATCTATATATATATATATATATATATATATATATATATATATATATATAATTTTATCATATTAATTACATTTGTACGAAGGGAATGAACCCATTGTTTAACATGTTACATTCATTAAGATTTCATATGGTTCAAAAAAAAAACTTAACAATTTTATCTATCTTAATTTATCATTTCATATTCATATGGATGATTTATTGAGTTCTCTTAGTTCAATAATCACCATGTTATGAACTTGGGGCATGTGGGTTATGGGCTTACATAAAGCATAAAACTTCTCTAAGGTTAAGCCTTTTATAATATCATATAAATTAATTTCTTTCAATCTAACTAATACTTTCAATTTGAACACAAATATATATATATATATATATATATATATATATAAAATCATGATCATACCATCTTAAAATATACAATAAAATGGTCAAAGTCTCATTAAAAACTAATATGACCTTGATCATATAAGATACATTTCTACCTCCATAGTAGAGTAGTCTATGTAATAGTTTTGTTGATGAATGGATACATGAGTGAGTTTAATCATTTAAATGATTTGGCCAACACATAGAGAATAAGGTCTATCGACAATGATTATATAACTCTTACAAGAATCACCCAATATAATCTAAATGAAAATAGAGGTGATTTGCAAAGTTACCAAATAGCGGGCCTTGCTAACTGGATGATATCATCTCCCATTTACCTTACATTTGATGCTACGTGACATTATTTCACGTAATTGTATCTTTCTTTGATCCTTCAACACAATCCACACCCTTCCATGTAATTAAATGCCATGATGACACTTTGGCATCTTCCCATTAACTTACAAGCTCACGGGGGCAAGGACATTTAAAAAAGGTTGTGGTTTGCTTTATGTTGCCGCATTGTGAATTGGACATCTGGAGATTGGATCACATCCCTTTGGATTAGGGTTTTGTGTTCTAATGTCATAAGGTCAACCCATGTGGCGACATGCTATTACCTAATAGGGCTACAAAGGCTGTTGTTAGAATCCGTAGAGCCACGCAATGGTCACATGTGGTACCATGTAAATAAGATACTGTCACCGCCTCTCAAGGCTAACCATTAACCAACACTAATAGGTCCCACATGGCCTATGGGCGCAAACCTTAATAAGGTACTTCATCTCACCATGTTTGCCTTGAAACCTTCATGCCATGAAATTATAAGGGTGAAGGCCCGAGAATTAATGCATCGTAGGATTAACGGCCTCTTGTTTATAAAGTGCCTATGGGCGTAATGCATTGAAATTATGTTTGCGTATAGTCGTGCACGGTCCTAGCACCTTCACGATCAATTCTTATTGAAGAGATTCTTGAATAATCTGTTTATAATACATATGACATCTCCACTGGTTTTATCTCAGATTGAAGTAGACATTTTCGATTCCTCATTGCCTCGTTTTTAAACTAGCCAAGTATGAGACAGCTCAGGAAAACCCACACGAGTATAGACAAGCTAGAAACACAATATTAAAATTCATAGAAGAGCTGCGTTAATTGGAGTGAACGCGATTCATTTGCTTTTTGAAAGATGCGGTAGGACTTGTCACTGGTACCCGAATGGCTTATCATATTCATGGACTGGTGATCTCTCTATTTCTGCCAAGCTGGGCAATCGTCTGCCTTATCGTAAAAAACATGATTTTAAAAGACAATCGTTGACATATTGCAAGCATTCGCCAAATAAATCAACAACTTTCTTCTCAAACACCAGCTTTTCAAAAAATGATTCACAGAACGCTTAGTCCTGGATGTCTTCCTACGTTGAACATATAGTTTGGAGGCAGAATATGTAAAATACAATGCCATTAAATACTGAATTGGTTGACCGATTAAATATACAAGGCCATAGGCTCAGCATTAACTGGGGCCACGGCATAGCGTCTCAACCAACATAAAACACTTCATTTCCAAGTATACCTAACATAAGAATTCATTTTCTAAAATATTACTTTTACCATTTACTCGCCATTGATCACTAAGGAATTCGAGGTCTAAATAATCCATGGGGAGCATATGTAAAATAGGAGGACACGATGTCCAAACTTCCCCGTAAGCATTCCCTTATATGTGCTATCATACGAAGCACTTATAAGTAATGATTTCAAGCATGTGTCTCGATGTCTTCTCGATTCATCCTTATTACAAAGGCAAACAAAAATAATGCAAAAATATTTGTTTATGTATTCCAGCCTTCATATGATGATGTAGACAGAGTTAGGTTGTTTAATGAAGGACAAATTTAAATTATACATTCTATGATTTCAATTTTGTAACTTCCAAAAGAATAAATCTATCATGATAAGCCTCTAACTATTGAACCAATTCTCAAATGAGTCCAACCTTAACAAAGTCAAACTTGCTCTCGAACGATGCCAATTTTCTTATCGAGGCATTTTTAAAGAACTGTTTTGAAAGTCTCAACTTTTTAGTGTCTATTAATTTTGCATTTTTATTCTCATGATGACTTCTCAATTTCCTTAACTTATGAAGTAGCTTTAAAATGCACACGAATCTATGGAAAAAATGTTTTCAAACCACAGGCCATGGATTTGATACTCGGTAGAACACATTTTCCCTAAAGTAACATGTTTGTTTGAAGGTTTAAAGAGCTCAACATAAAAAAATATAATAATTCACCTTTTTCTATTGATAGATGGCATTTGAATGTATTTAATATCTTGCATGCAATTCAAGAGGTGTTGCATCACCCTGTACAATGTATTTCACGTTTTATGGAAAAGCATAAAAAGTTTGACATGTTCCATTTTTCAAATAATATTTTAACAATGTTAATATGTTTCTTGTAAATTGTGAACTAAAACATTGGCTTCGATGAGGGATGCATTTAAAGACATGCAATGCTAACATTCACATAAAATTTAAGTAAAAAAACAAAAAAATTTTGAAATCTAAATTTTATTTTTAAATTTGGGTTTATTTCTGGGTATGTACTTTTAATCTATTGGCTAACTTCAAGCTAGAGACAATTTGAAAATTTGACCTACATATGGATATTAAAGTCAAGCAATAGGATAGATACATCCATCTTTATTTCAAATTTACAAATCTATCTCCAAGTCAAATTTAATGACTCATATCCATGTTGAATATAAGAACTTATTCCTAGGTTAATTCTTATTTTTATTGGTCATCACTTTGTTTTATCGAAGTTATGAATCAATCTGAGACACATACATGTGCCCATATATTTGGAATATTTATATATCAATAGCCAACAAGATTAAATATACCACATACGATCACAACCAATCTCATGATTATCATATTTATATTCAACAGTCCTTGAATATATAATATATATCCAAACAAGCTACACATGCCTAACAAGATTTGAACCTGGGTGGAGCTAGAAACATCCAATCTAATTTACAAATTCATCTACATCCCATTGTCTACCCATGTCAACCTTAACAATATATATCGTCTATTAAATTTAAGAATACATCTCTAAGAAAAATTTAGCGACCTGTTACCCTCCATAAATTTATTTAGAACGTCCTTATTGTGAGAAATAAATCAAAAATACCTTAATGTCGTCTTTCCATCTACATTACAAAAAGTAAAAATAAATCAATCAATAAATAAAAGTTTTAATTGGATGCTTTTATGAGGAGAGTGAACATCTAGAATGTATACACCTTTTTCCAAAAACCAATTTTGAAATATCTCCAAAATAATTTTCCCACATTTCATAGAAAGAGAAATATTACCATATTTTATGAAACTCACTTATAATATCATAAATAAACTAAATAAAATGCAAAAAGATATATTTTTCATAACATAAGAGGTGTGAGAGTCATATGTGTTGATATAAATTATATTGAAAAATACTCTTAATGTAGGGAAATACCATATAATAATCCTCATATGGACAAAATCACTCCATTAACATAGACATCTTCAACAAGGAAATCTCCTTATTAGGACATACACTCCAATTAAAATATTTTTTGTTTATGTCTTACATGATGATGCTCCCCTTATTGTATATATTCTCTTATAATAATATATAGTTATATAACTAGTCCTAATGAAAAAATAATCATTTTTTAATATAATAAATATCACATATTATGCATATGGTTAGATATTTCACTAATCCCAAAGTCATTTAACTCAACATCAAATATAATATATACTACAAGTTACCAATATGAATGCATATAATATCTATACTAAGAAAATGTGTGCCACATGTCAACATCTCAACTCACTAATATATATAAAAACATAATATCTCTATGTACATGACAAGAAAACACTAATAAATAGGGTTCCTTATATACATAAGAGTATGTATACAAGGTATATCAGAGCTTTAGGATGGGTTCTGACTAGGGTAGGGACTTTATGCATAACATCACCACTAAGGCAAATGAGTGTTCTAGTGAGGACTATTAGGGGAAGCACAAATGATGAAATTGGGATACATGTGAGGGTATAAATAATACTACAAGTTTATCTAATGTAAGGTATTAGCACGAGGGGATGAAACAAACATAGAAAAATAATATGTCATGCATAAGGATCCAATGACCATAAATACAAAAAGTGAATAAGATACCTCAAAATATGATGAAATAGGTATACATAAGGATGGAAAAAAAGAAGATGCATTATAAGAATCAAATGATTCCATAGGAAATGATGATCCTATTGGCAATGATTTAGAGGCCAATTAAGAGTTGAGAAGGAAAGATATTGATATGATATAAGGCTTGGAGGATGAGTTTAGATAACCCAAAATAAATAGAGCTAAGGTAGGAGGGAGATTTGAATATCTTTTTCAGATATCCCATGGACAGGTGAAAAAGGAGAGTCTACCATAACTGTTGGCTGACTAAATAGAATATTAAAAGTTTGAGCTCCCTAGTGGGAGCCTACTAATGAGACCAAAAAGAGGCCTCATCTTTTAGGTCTCATGTGTATTTGATAAAAATACATTGTAAGTATTTTTACTCTTTTTGTAGAAATCATTTCATTATTATGGGTCTATTTAATTTGAATTATTTGATTTGAAGAAGAGAAAATGTAAGAAAGGATGGGATTGGATGGGATTGGAAACATAGTCTAACTAAGGAGGGTAATCATAAGGATATTTGGTGAAAATATCACCCATCAATTAGTTTATTTATTTATATTGTATGATTAATATCATTTTAGGTTTTTATATTAATTTTGAATTCATAAACATAACTACTGTGTTTTCATATATATGTTTATGTTTCAGTTTTATATAATAACTTTCATTTCGATGTGGGAAGCTTCCAAATATAAAATAATAAAGCTTTTATTTTCCTACAATATATTTATGTATGTATTCATTTATGAACATTCAAAATTTATTTCAAGAATTCTAATCTAGTTCCATCAAAGTGAGTTTTTAATATGTAATGATTAGTACCCCTACCATCAGAAGTGGCTTCTGTTGCACATATAGTGATGACAACATAAAAAAAATACATATCTAGGTTAATAAGTAATGAAAGTAATATATAGCAAAAAAATTGATTGTCCCTCTAAAATATATCTATTAGGTTGTATGCAACTATTGGTTAAGTCATGTTTTATTGGTGAATTGATTTTTATCATCATTTTAGAATTGTTTTTAGAGACATATTACACATTAATATCTTGGAAAGTTGGTTTCATTTCCTTCTTTCATAGATAAGATTTATTATTTTCCTAAATCAGATTTTCCTGATTTCATATATCATATCTTGTATTCATAGATTTTATTCTTTCTAGATTACATTTCTCACTTTATAAATTACATGTATTTCCTTCTATATTACATTTGACGGTTTATATATTACATTTACCAATTTATATATTACAATTAATGGTATAATGAGTCAAATTTATAGGTTTTTAGTCAAAATTTCATATTCTGCAATTAGATTATTAAATAAACATTTTGAACTAACCCTATGCAGGGCAGGGTACAAAAAATTAATAAAATAAAGGGTTGTTGAATTGTAAGTAAAAGGAGAGAGACCATATAGGTTCATATTATTGCATGGATGGTTGGAATGTGTTGGAGGAATAAAAATACCAATGATACCATAATATGTCTCATTACATACATAAATAGTATGATTTTCTATTTTATAAATCATGTTTTAAAGTAAATGTAGATGTAGTTCTAATAATTTATGCTTAATTAGAGTGAAATATATTATGCATATATAGTTTCTTTTTTAAGATTTATTTGACTCTACATTATTCCCATATGAAAATGAAGATATTGGATAATAGATGTTGAATATCATCTATGTAGGTTGAAAAGAGTCATCAATGAAGATAACAAAATTTGAAATGTTAAAATACAAAAATATGGACAACCTTGAACTAATTCCAAAGATCAGAAATAGTTGTAGAGACATATATAAATCATATCTAAATTTACTCAGTATCACTTTAGACATATGAACCAATGATTTAATATTATCCATGATAAATGACCACCCTTGCATCAACCAAAAGTAGTTTCTACATTTATGAGTTGGTTTGTTTATTTTTTTAGCATGTAAATATGTAAGGATAAATTGGATATAGCTTATTAGAATAAGAAAAAATATTCATTAAGAACATCACTAAACCTAATTATGTTGAATATTTGGATTTGTCTTAAAATTTTAGACAGTTTAAAAATAATCATTTTGATCTAAGTTGGTATGCAAAATTTATGCTCATGTAAATCTGTCTATGGAGATCTATATCTCATCACTAGATATCACCAATCCTAGATTTGGAGATCCCTAATCCTATCGTATAAGATTCATAATCTACCTCCAAATATGCATAAGATTGACATTAAAGATACCTAGAACAGATTTTTATCTAGTAGACCAAAGGAAATATGAGAGAATGTTTTTTGATGTTTATATACATACATACATACATAAAAAATAGACATCAATATAAATCAAGTATAGAGGTCTATAATTATGGAAACATAAAATGAAAGAGCTTGAAGATGATTACTTTATATTTCTATTAAGTATTTGTATGATGTGTGTGTGTGTGTGTGTGTGCACGCGCGCGCGCGCGCGCATGTGTGTGAATAGGACTTTTTATATAAAATAATATATTTATAGTATTTAATGTCTAATGAATATATCAAACAATATATTTTTAGAGGAAACCAAATTGGCCAAGATTATGATTGATTCTCTCCAAAAATGTAAAGAGTTATGAGAAATAAGACAAATAACTTAGTTTTTCTTCAATAAACTAATAGATGGTGGATTTGTGAATCTAACATTTTCCATGAACTTCTCCTTGAAAAGTATAGATTGTTGATATTTTTCGAATCATGTAAGCACCAAATTTATTATATTATTGTTCTAGTATAAAAATCAAGTGCAAAATATTTTGTTAGGTTGTTAAGATTAGAAAATCAGTTCTGAAACTATTTTTTAAGTTGTTCAGATTAAGGTAAACCCACTTTTGAATGACATGTAATCCCACATAGACACATCAGGAGGTTCGGGTCTCCCCCAAACATACACAATATAGAAGAGGTTGAAGCTCACAAAGAAAATAAAAGGATGCTGATGAAAGAGGATATAACAACAAAAAGGGAAGAAAGTACCCAAAAAAGGGGAGAGCAACATTAGAAAGGGTAAAAATGACTTTTTCCCAGTGTGGGAACTAGCCAATTTTAGTTGGACTAGAAACCATCTTGGACTAATGAAGAAAGAAGCCCAAGTCTCTAGAAGATCCATTAGGGTCCCCCATTGAACCCAAAACTAACAAAGACAATAAGAATACTATCATTCCATTTTTTTAATAGATCCCAAACCAGCTTGGGCACAAATGGAGGCCTAGGTCTCTAGAGAGGAAAACTAGTGAAAAAGGTGACAACCACTTTTGACTGATGCAATAACTAGTTAGCTTTAGCTGAACTAGAAACTATCTTAAACTAATGAAGCAAGAGGTTCAAGTATCAAAGAGAACCATCAAGGTACCAAAGGGAACAACAAATAGATTTTGGCTATATCACAAACCAACCAAGACATAGATGAGGATCCAAGTCTTTAAAGTTAAATAAAGTGAAAGAAACCTTGTAGGATTCCCATCAATACCCAAAACCAACAAAACCAAACTAAAAATAAGATGCCAGAACCATTCTAACCAAGTAGGTATTAAACAGTCCCCCAAACAAATTTCAAGAGAATAATTTGGAAAAAATGAAGTAGATCATTTGCAAACAACAAAGTAATGGAATTTAAAACAATGAACAGGTAAAACCAAGGGTGTGACCAAGATCCCAAAATAAATCCAAAAACAAGTTAGAACATATGGGTTTTGAAGTAGATCCCATATACCAATAAAAACTAGTAAAAAATTCTACTTTCAATGTTTGTCAATATATGGTGGTGGAAAGAAAATCCACATAGGCGGGGGGGGTGGTGGTGGATTTCCTAAGAGAGATCCACCCCAATGCCAAAAGAAAATTCCCCTTCCTATAACTATCAGAGCAAAACCCATCTTCCATATGCCGAGAACAATCCCAAAAAGATCAAAGAATGCAAAAATAAAATAGATTACCAGGAAAAGATGGGTCAAACCAAGGAGATCATGGCCATAGTTCCAATAATTCTACACAACCTAAGAGG
The DNA here is from genome assembly GCA_037957365.1 of Torreya grandis. NCBI lineage: Eukaryota > Viridiplantae > Streptophyta > Pinopsida > Cupressales > Taxaceae > Torreya > Torreya grandis. The sequence continues at coordinate 2,164,271 of JARHVA010002775.1, read as the reverse complement.
CCGAACAAAAGTAAGTTAAGTGATAATGATACCCATCCTTGAGTCTTGTAGTTATTGTTACGAACACACCAAAGTGAAAAAGAGAACATGGGATGACAGGGTAGCATATAAATTAAGTAAAACGTTTTATTACATTATTTTTAGGTTGTAGATAAACCATTACAGTTTCCTAAATTCTCTAGACTCCTCCATCTACGCTAATGTGTTATATATTCTTCGAAAATAGCGATATATATTTTGTTGAAACAAAGTTTTCTGACAATTCTGGTATCAGAGCTTGCAGCAGTCTAGCGAGGAAATCGCTGAGAAGAAGCCTAAATGGCAAAGGCACCAGCAAAGCGTGATCTTGGGTGCAACGATATAGCAAAGAAAGTCTGATTGCAAATTTGCACCAGTGTGATGGAAAGCAATGCACGGTCAGCAAAACATTGGGAGAAGGAGTTCGACGCTATCTAACTACTCGAAACCAAAACGACATCCAGCATGGAGATTGCTCAGGAAAGAGATCACGATTGCAACAGTCATCAAAGCCATTTTATGTGTTCATTCTCTGAGGTTTTTTTTGGGACAAACTTATATATAGTAGACTTCACAGCTTGTCCTTTCAAGCCCAATCATTAAAGTGAAGCACGTTGATGTCCACGCTTCCATCTTCTGCACAAGTCTGACGTCACGAGCTCGTCGCCTATTTGCATCAAAGAATGCACTACTACCATCCCTCATTTTGTTGTGGGAATAAAAAGTGGTGAACAAATCCACGACAGGAATCAGCATATCCCAGTCAGCCGACTTGACATACTAGGAATCCATGACGTGCTTGATCATTGATGTGTCAAAATAGAAAAACATCATGGTGGAGAAATTAGCGATTCCTGTTAAGACAGAAAAGGCACATAGCGTTTGAATAAGGTACATCTTTTTAATACAAAATTTCAGAACAATAAATCTTACTTGGTTATCTTTCCAAAATTTTGTGAAAGTATAAAAGTAAAATAAAAATAGAAGTTGTCTGCTGCAACACTCTTTCTCTCAGACGCCCAACATCTAAAAGGGCCAAATTATGCTGCATGGAAAACAAAAATTGCGTATGATCCTTCAATTTGAATGACTGTGGGGCATCATGACGGGGACCACATGAGTTCCTGTTGATCCTAATGTACTCACAAAGTACGAACAATCTAATGCTAAGGCCTTAATGTTGATCATGCTAAACATCATCGACGATGTTCAACTGCATATTTGGGACACTGACCATGCAAATATAGCATGGGACAAATTAACAACAATATATGAAACAAAAAATCAGATGAAGATCCTCCATCTACAATCAAAACTTCATACACTCACTATGGAGTCTGATGAAATAGTTGAGGAATTCTTACATCAAGTAGTTGAGCTACAAACGGAGATGTTATCTCTCTGTGAAATGGTAGATGACAAAACATTGGTACCAATCACCTTATGACAACTCCCTTCTCAATTTAGAGTGTTCATCACGACACTAAATGTCACTAAATAGAAAGTGACATTTGAAGAGCTCATGAACCTATTTCAATAGGAGGAAGCCATCAATTCAACACAAGATGTGTATCATGATAAAGATCTTAAAATGAAGCAGAAACAAGGTCAAAAATCATGCAAGAGACCTCCAAAAAAGACACTACAAAAACAAAAACAACAATTGTCTCATCATCAGAAATCGAAGAGGTGGTGTCACATTTGTCACACCAACACTCAAGACATAACAAAATTCTGGTATAATAGCCAAAACAAAGGTTCTACCAGCAAGCGAAGCACATCAGGGCATGATAATATTCAAAAGACAAGACATCGCTAACAATGTAAGTAGAAGGGACATCTCATTGCCCAATAAGAAGATAAATCTAATGAGGTAACAATTGATGAAGACAAGAATGTAGTATAAGTCTCCCAAACCTCACAACCCATGAGAAATATCTAGTTAATTGACTAAGGTGCCACTAAGCACATGATAGGTGAGAAGAAGTTGTTTGATTCACTTAAAGACCAATCCACTAGAGATTGGGTTAATATCATTGACAATATGGAGTATGTCCCAGTAGTAATACGTCAAGTTACCATTCCTTTAAAACACAAAAATGTACACTTACTAAGGTACTATATGTCCTTAGATTGACATCCAATCTTTTATCAGTCAGTCATCTATTGAGTCATCAAGTTAAGGTAGAGTTTCTTGTCAAAAATGGCATCAAAACCTACCTAATTTCATAAAAAGGTAAGTTATTGTAAAAGCTTTTTCTAAAAGATAAGTTATTTTCTTCAGATGTAGATTCATCTTCTATAGTAGATTATCTACCTCAATCATAGAATCCATTACCTTATGGCACTATTGTTATGGTCATTTATCTACTTGATCTTTATACTAGCTATGTTCTAAAGGGATAGTTAATGAACATTCAAAGTTGTCCAATTTCTTGATTGTATGACCTAGATGCCTTATAGTTAAACAACATAGAAATCCATTTAAAGATAGATCCTTCTATGCCAAGAAGCATTTGGAGGTTATGCATACCGATCTGAATGACCCATTACCTGCTTCATTCTTAGGATACAAGTACTTCCAACTATTAATGGATGACTACTCTTAGAAGATGTCTGTATTCTTACTAAAAAAGAAGATTGAGGCCCTTTATCATTTCCATGTCTTCTATCGTTAGGTTGTGAAGGAGACCGAGAAACCTCTACTTCACCTCTGCTCATATCAAAGGGGGGAATTCACATCAAAGAAATTCATGGCATTCCCGAACTAGCAAGGAATATAACAGAATTTGACTACTCCTTACATGCCCCAACAAAGTGGCATTATTGAGCGATACAATCATATCATGATGGAAATGGGTCATTATGTGTTGTCTACAATGAAGCTAAAAAAACACTATTGGGTAGAAGCAGTCTAGATAGTTGTTTATATTCTCAACAAGGCACCAACAAAATTTTGAAGGAAAAAATGCCTAAAGAGGTATGGAGTGGTAAAAATCCTTCTATTTCTAATTTATGAGTATTTTCTTGAAAAACATATATGCATGTACCAACTAAAAGGAGGAAGAAACATGAATCAAAAACACTCCTCTACATCCTATTGGGCTATATCACAACCTCAAAGGCATATCATCTCAAGGATCTCAAGTTAATGAAAATATATGAAATTAGAGATGTGGTATTTCATGAATCATCCTTTCAGATGCAAAATGGTGAATCAATACCAACCACCTCTCACCAATTACTTCCAGATTCATATGATGAGGAGACTCCTCATTAGAAAGAAGAGTTACAAGGGGAACTATATGTCGATCTTGGAAATATAGAACATCCACCAAGTAGTTCTTCACAATAGTAGCAAAGTTCTCATTTGAAGTGGGTACTAGGTACCAGTAGAGACCAACTTCATCTAGAGTCAGAACGAGGAGTCAAACAAGACATGAGGTAAATTTTTCACTCATGAGTACAATTGTTGATATCTCTGACCCTGATAATGTTACCAAAGCTTTAAATTGACCATAATGGAAGGAAGCAACATATGTTGAGTATGACTAACTCATGAAGAATAAAAATTAGGAACAGTTTGATCTACCTACAAGAAAGAAACTCATAGGTTACAAATGGGTTTTCAAAACAAAATATAAGGAAGATAGATCCATTGATAAACATAAAGCATGACTAGTAGCAAAGGGATATGCTTAGAAATATAAAATTAACTATGAGGAGACCTTTGGACCCACTACAAAGATAAAGACTATTAGAGTTCTATGTGCATTGGCAAAACATAATAGATGGTGACTTTCGTAGATGGACGTGAGAAGTGATTTTCTTAATGGTGATAAAAAAAATAAGTATATATGAACCAAGCTAAAGGATTTGTTGATGAAAAACACTGTAAAAATTTATGTCATCTCATCAAATCACTTTATGGATTAAAACAAGCTCCTAGGGCATAGTATACCAAAATAGAGGATCACATTTTCTAAAATGGGTTTACTTGTATCCCCTTAGATTCCAACTTGTGCATAAAGAAGGTAGGAATAGATATTGTCATTCTTGTTATATATATGGATGATCTTATGATCAATGGAATTTTAGAAGACCAGGTTGATATTGTAAAGAATGACCTCAAAAAATCCTTTAACATAATTTATTTGGGGTTACTACATTACTATCTTGGCTTGGAGATATGGCAGAAACCAAATCACATTTTTATCTCCCAAATAAAATTACCAAGACACTATTGGAAATGTATAAATTTTTTGATTATAAGCCACTTTCAACACTGATGGTGGATGGTTTACAAGTCTTTTGATTTCAATATTCACCTCAAGTGGATGTAATTCTCTATACACAGCTCATTGGGAGTCTCATCTACTTGACATACACCAGACTAGATATATGTTTTGCTATGAGATATCACTCTATATTTAGGTAGGAACTAAATAAATGTCATTGGGTTACAGTAAAACATTTTTTTAGATATGTCTGAGGTATACTTGAGTATGGTTTTGAATACAATAAGAATAGTCAGTTCTTTTTCCAAGGATACACCGACTTGGACTACAGCAGATCTATTGATGATAGAAAGTCAACATTAGGATACATATTTCATCTTGGATCTGGACCAATCTTATGGATCAATAATAAATAAATTATTATTTCTCTCTCATCCACTAAGGTAGAGTATCGTGCCACATGTTTTGCTATGTGCGAGGTGATATGGTTATGTCACATACTAGTAGATATGGGATAAATAGAAAAGGAGCCACCTATCATTCATTGTAACAATCAAGGTATGTTAAAGCTTGTGAATAATCCAATTTATCATGAAATAATGAAGCATATATAGGTTTAATGTCTCTATATTCAAGAACAATTTTAAAACTGCCACATCTAGCTCTAGTACTACCCTATAGATGCACAGATAGTAGATATACTCACCAAATCTCTTGGAAAGGTGAAGTTTGAACTATTTAGGGTCTACATCTGTAAAACTAATGTAATAAGGGGGAATGAAATTAAAGCATATAAATTAAGTAAGACATTTTATTATATTATTTTTAGGTTGTAGATAAAGCATTACAATTTCCTTAATTCTCTAGACTCCTCTGTTTACGTTAATCTATTATATATTATTAGAAAATAGCAATGCATATTTTGTTTTTTAATAAATAAGGTTTTTTTTTTCTTGACATGAGACCTAGGTAGGGGTTCCATCTATCAAGTTAATCATTTCATAATTAGGATCAAACCTTTTATAAAGCTCTACCAATATAACATGTAGGACTTTAAAGGAAAAAACATATGAAAATAGATTTACCATTCTAGCTGCATATCCCATATAGGGGCCATTTGACAAATCCATACTCGGCCTTATTCTACACTTGATATGAAACATATTGTATCTATTCATCTAATATTTTTTTAAGTTATTATTATTAAACTATAATTTTTTAATGAATTGTATTATAAATAAAACATTTTCATTCATAGTTTTTAGTATAAAAACGTAGATAATTTTTTTTTAAGTTAGAAGAATGATTAAATAGAGGATTTGAAAATTGAAAATGTTTCTTTGTTTTAATCATTTTAAGGGCCCACAAAACCCAAGGAAGAAGGTTAGTTTGAACTTTTTTTAAAAATTAGATTTATTTATATTTTGTTTTAATTTATCATTTTTTTAATATTTAGAATTTCATATATCATGAAAACTAATTAGATCCATAAACCAACCATTTTCTAATTTCCTTTCATAAAATGTGTGTTTCAATTCTTGACGTTTTAAATTCTTCAATGCATTTAATTTTATTCAAGAATCTTTACTTTCCTAAAACTGTGTTTGATTCTTTAATTTTAATACATGCAATTCTCTTTTTATGAAAATAAATGTTACGTGAATTTATTATGTGCCCTATTGCATATAGTCTTTAGAAAATAACCTTGGTTTGATATGAGATTGATAGAATTTAGTTTATTAATTTAAGAGGATTCATTATATTTATCATTTTTGGCATTATTCCTATGGACCATTGGTGTTATTAAGTAACTATCAAGATTGGTTTATTTACAAATATTCATCGTGAAGTTTTTAAAGTGTTCTAGTCCATTTATTGAAAAAAAGACATAAGTCATCTGGTGTGAGAATAGATGGCCTTTAAAATTTGAAATAAGAGAACATGATAATAAATGCCATATGTTTTCAACATGTAATGAATGTGTTATAGATTTCATGAAACTCTTTTATTAGAAATTTATTGTTTACTTCAAAAGGCTATTTTGAAACACTTAATAAATGTATTGTTGAATTAAAAATAAAATTGATTGGGATATTTCAGTTCATCTTATATGTTTCACAATAAGAGATCAAATGAATTATTTAATTCCTTATAAATGGGGAGATAATATTCCCAACAAAAACTATCTTTCAAATAAGTAAAAGTTCATAATCAAATAGGACAAAAAGGGTGAATTAAAATAAGATACAAATATTTACTACTCCAAATCCTATCATAGGCGAGCACAATAGAACAAGTATATGACTATTTTGAAAGATGTGAAATATTGATTTTGGATAGAATAAGTGAATTGATTTCTAAAAGTAACATAGCTGAAATAAATGATTGAAAAATCTACATCTACAGGAAACCATCAGCATGCATGAGGACATACATGAGTTTAAATGTAGGAGAGATGATCATACCATAATGTGCCTTTTTATATCAATAAGTAATACCATTTTTAATTTCATAAATCATGTTTTAAAGTGGACTTATATGTGTTTCTAAGTTATTTAGAATGAAATATAGGATATATATCTGCTCTATTCTTTAGGTATTATTGCAATCTACATTTTTATTATTTTTAAGAAGATATTGGAGAATAGATGTCAAATGTTTTCTATCAATGATGAAATAAGTTATCAATACAAATACTAATGTTTGATGTCGTAAAATACAAAATCAAATAAAACTTTGGATGAGCTCTTAAGATCATCAATAGCTTTAGATACCTATATAAATAATCCCTACATTTACTTGATAGCTATTGAGACATATGGACCAATGATGTCAAATAATTCAAGAAGATAATAAACCTTCTATAATTTTCTTTTTGAATTATTTATATATTATTTTAACATGTGAAGATTTAAGACTAAAATGGACATATTTTGGGAAGAAGGCAAAATAGTCATCAAGAACATAACTAAACCATAATATGATTGTATATTTGGATTTCTCTTAGATACTTATGTAAATTTAAAAAATAATCATATTGATTTTAGTTTTAATTTAAATTTTTTTCTCATTTAAAACTCACTCCAGATATCTCTATTATGGCTTTGGATATCACCAGTCCTAGTTCTCAAGATGCGTAGATTGGCTCCATAGACCAGAAGTCCTAACTTTGAAGATGCATATTCTGGAACTAGATATACACATAATTGACTCTAAATATTTCCATAATTGATTTTATCCTATAATATACCAAAAAAAGAATTGGATAATGTTTTGGGTTAAGTTATTTAATTTTCCTATATATAATTTATATATTAAAAACATTCAAAAGTAAGCATCATAAAAAATAAACTATAAAGGTATGCTACTATGGAAATGTGAAAACATAAAAATCCAAATAAAATTTCTACATATTTATAAAACTATTTCTATGAAATAATATTTTTGTATTTCTATGTAATATATTTATAGTATTTCTGAAAATAGGTATTTATAAAAAGTAAAGATATCATAGTATTTCAACTACTATGAATATCTCAAACGTAAAGTTGTTGGAGGAAATTAAATTAGCCAATATTGTGATTGATTATCTAATAAATTACAAACTTGTCAATTTATGAATAATTTAATAACCAAATTTAATATATTGTTAGCCTAGATTAAGAATTTTTTGCACGCTGATTTGTTAGGTTGTTAAGATTAGAAAATAAATATTAAAATTAATTTGTATATTTGTTAGTTTTAAAATATAATTTTTTGAAGGAATTATATGACAAATAAAATATTCTCATTTATAGTTTTGAGTAAAATAAAGTTTATAAATATTTGCAAATTTGGAAGAAAGATTCAGTAAAGGATTTGACAATTTATAAAAAATATTGTTTTTCATCCTTTTTTCATAGGGAAAAACAAGGGCCCACTCAACCCAAGAAATAAAACTAGTTTGAATAAATGTTTTCTAGGTTAGATTTATTTGTGTTTTTTTGTATAAATTTTTTAATATTTATTTTATGATAAGAGTTTCATATAGTAGGAAAAATAATTAGATCCATATACCAACATATTTTTAATTTCATTTCTTGAAATATGTGTTTAAATTATTGAAATTTCAATTTTACAATTTTTTTTACCTTTATTTAAGTGTCTTTGATTCCATTTAAGTGTAATTAATTATGAAATTTTCATTCATGCAAGTGTACTATGTAAAAATAACTATTACCTAAATATATTTTGTGATCGATTATGTATAGCCTTTAGACACCAACCTTGGTTTGATATGACATTAATTGGATGTTGATTAAATAAATAATATTGATGACACTAGTCAACTAAGAATTGTAGATACTATAGGTTATATAAGAACCCCTAGTCATTTTTCAACTTATACAATAATTTCTACAAGAAGAGGCAAGAATAGAGGAGTCATTTGCTAAGTTGCTAAAGAAAAATGAAATTATAGAATAGGAGGAACCTCACACTTCTAAGAATTATAAATTTTAACCATTTCAAAAATTAGTTACTCACCACCATATTATTAGTAGTATAATACTTAGCTAGCTCACACCATTCAAAATCCTTATAAATGCATTTTATCTAAATTTTTTTTAACCATTATAATTTTTTAACAAACCAAACTAGTTGAACCAACTGAGCAAGGAAAGGTACTTATTGAATTCCCTAATGAATTCTTAAGAAACCCCATCATATCACCTCTAACAAGGAGATTCTCATTTAAGTTAAAAAATATTTAGATTACCATCCTTACCAAGCTTGGTCTAAATAATGTTATAAATAGTTTTAACAGAGGGTTTTGGATGTTTCTATTATAATAATAGTTTAAATTATTGTGACACACCTCCATGAATAATATTCTACCAATGAAATTACAAACTTTCATGCAGATGTTACACTAATGAAATCCATACCTCCCTCAGACTTGTCTAACTAAAGAGGAATGATAACTAAGGATATAAAAACATTCATATTAAAATATGATGTTCTATGTCATAGTTAGG
>JARHVA010002775.1:2140000-2142500 GCA_037957365.1 Torreya grandis | reverse complement strand
AAAGTAAAAATCAATCTTGAATCGACCTATTTGAGATAATGTAAGGTGAATTTGGAAATAATTGTCATTTTTGTGTACACCACTAATCCTATTATGGTATTGGTTCAATGGGATATAAAAGTGGAGAGTGAGCTATAATTTAACAAATGCAATAATTTAGGTTCAATTCAAGCTCAAATATCCATTATTTGCATAATCTATTTAACTAGTCACATTATTTGTTCAATTGAGTAAGTAAATGTGTTGAATATCGACCGACACAACCTTATGTAATAATTTTCAACCAATTCATTATCTATTTGATATATTTATATACCTAATTGATTTCCTAAATTAGTTTTTTTTAAACACTTACATATGATTATTCAAAGCTTTAATTTTGTCAATGATAAAGTTGGATCAAACATTATTATTATAGCCACCTCAAATTTATGTGAAAGGATTTTATACATGTTTATTTATATTGTTAAATCCATCATCTTCTACATTAACCTCTTCACTACCATAATGTGTGTCCTTATCAAGGAATTCATAAGGATCATTAATAGTATTGATAACTTCATTGTGATTGAATTAATGAATATCATAATCATAAATATGAATAAGTTGATGATTAAAAAAATATTTATTGTATCATCCAAACTCTAGTATTTTCGATGCCGAGGTTGTGTTTCATGTATTTTAATAGGTGATGGCTATGATGTTTTTATTTATTTTTAGTATGTTGTATGTGCTAGCTATATTTTCATTTTGTATCTTTCATTATGAGTTCCATTTTTAGTATGCATGAAATGATCAGGATGACACATGGGTCATGTATACCTTTTTGAATCACATCCTATGTAATTGAATTTTGACTTCTAGAAGTGGTCATACATATAAAACATTTCCATCTCACATATTTGAGTCAAATAAATTATTATTAAAAAAAATTCATTATAGCTTTTCATATATTCAACACAAAACACTAATTTAAATGAATTCCTTAATTTATGATAATTTTAGAAACTCATTCATGAAAAATTGCATTCTTTAGATACTAAAACATAGTATTCATTACTTAAAAATGATGTAAGAGAATCGAGGTCCATGCATAATATTGAATCAAACAAAAAAGTTATGAATAAATTAGTTAGTAATAACTATGGTTAAATATATTTTATGATAGGAGGTTTTTAAAAATATACATGTACTTATATAGATATGTGTTAAGTCTTGGATCCTCAAACTGGTACACCACCTAAAACCTAATCTAAGTTTTCTATTCATTGAGTTGTAGTTTTAGAGATTATATTAAACTAAAAAAATTCAAGGTCATTCTTATTATCATTCTAAAGCTATATGTTAAATCATATCTCAACACACTATCATGGCTTTCCAAAAAATTTAGAATATGCTACATGTTGTCCCCCTAAAAATATTACTCATTTTTGGGACAATATTTGAATTAATTTGGTCTTATAGGGCAAAATTATCTCTTCCCTTTCCGAAATTTGTCTTAGTGATTCAAATTATTTAGTTTTCAAGCTTTTCAAAAATCTACAGACACTACAGGTAGGTTCATTTCTATAGGTTCAAAGGTTTTTACAGGTGGTTTTAGTCAAAAGAATTAGTTTTCAATACTTAGTCATTTTTTGGGATTGGTTCAGCACCTTGGCTCAATCGAAAATCTCCATCGGCAAGCATCTAAGCACAAAAAGAGGCTTGAACTATTGAACCATTAAACCACTTTGATTCAAAGGTTCAACGGGTTCAAGGTTTAATAGGTTCAACATCTTTGGAAAGAGTTAAGCACTTCATCAACGTTTAAAGTTCAATCACTTCAATTGGTTCATCGGCTTCAAAACACTTGGCCAAATCAAGGGGGATTGAACCATTGAACCATTGAACCACTTTGGTTCAAATGTTTAATGGGTTCAAGGTTTGAATGGGGTGTCAATCAAATGGTTTTTCAGTCAGTTCAAAGCTTTGTTTGAACTGTTGAACCAAAATTTGGTTCAACGGTTGGTTCAATGTCTTGGATCAATAAAAAGGTTCAATGTTTTGGTTCATCCTTTGGTTTTAAGTCAATTGGTTCAATGGTTGGTTCAAAAACATGGTTCAAAGGCAAGTTCATGGTTTGGTTCAATGCTTAGTTCATTATCTTGGTTCATTCAATTGAACCATCAGCTTGAACCATTTTTGGTTCAACCGATTGGTTTAACATCTTAGTTCAACAGAATGGTTCAAAGCCATGGTTCAAAGGAATAGTTCAAAAGGCAAAATTTCAAAGGGCTTCTCGAAGGACAAGTGCCCTTGTGGAGGATGCTTAATTGATAAAAACACCCTTCAGAAGGGTTATTTTCAAGGAAATATTTAAGTAAATTCATTTCAATTTTTGTTTAAGATAGTTCAGAAAGATTAATGCAAAGAAGTAATTCCTTCAAAATTTTTGTTTGAAGGAATTCCTTCAGACAAAAGTCTGAAGGAATATAAAGAAGCTACAAGCTAAAAGACCCTG
>JARHVA010002775.1:2120000-2135000 GCA_037957365.1 Torreya grandis | reverse complement strand
CCAATTTTTATTACATACATCCCTATTATCATTTATTTAAGGTTTGAATATAGCTCAAAGTTCATAATTCATAAATAAAACACTTAATCACATTAAGACACCACCAACATTTTTTATTTACCATCAGTTTTACACACATCGCCATATCATAAGAGAAATACATGAAGTTTAATTCTTACTTGGAGTATTATTATGTAGGTATAACTCAATACAAGGGTATGTGTGAGGTCACAAGAAACATTGACCACTTACCCATTTTTATAATATGATTATATTTATATTTATATGTCATCGAGTTAAGGTGTTGAAGAGCAAAGAAGCTACAAATTGTTATTTTCATCATATCATAAGAACTCACATAGGTTAAAAATTTATTGGTGAATATTCAATAATTCATGAATATTCAATTTTTAGGATTTTGGTTTTGGCAATTTTTAGGGTTGGTAGATTGGATCGGATTGATAAAATTTTATGAATTTTTTTTAGGTCATCTCACCAACCCTTTACAATAATATATAATATTACACTTAAAGTTTCTAGATATATATTGTATATCTCGTGAGGGCTTGACTTATACCAACCAAAGAAACAAGAAGAACTGAAACCAGAGGAGCATATAATCAAATAATAATAATAAATGAAGAAAATGAATAATAATAATGAATAAAAAGTTGACCACATCATCAAATAATAGATTTAAATGAAAACACTACATGTCATATTCAAATGACAAATCCAAATGATAGAGCTAAACAATAGAGTCAAATAACATAGCTGAATGATAGAGCCAAATGACAGAGCTGAATGACAATAATGGGTGATAGAGTTGAACATCAGATATAGAAGCCAATGATGAATGACAAGACAAGTGCTATAGTCAAATAACATAACTACATGATAGCTTTGGGTGGGAGAATTTATAAACCAAACCTGAAACCCTTCTATCAGATGACGGTACTAAAGGGGAGTATCGAATGATAGAGATAAAAATCATAGGCCATCATGGAATCTAGAGGGAATGGTAAAAGGATAGGCTAATGATTTTGGTAAATCATCCATATTATCTTATTTTAAAGATCTAACCAAAAATTCTCCATAATCATAATGCACTCAAAATCTAGGTATTTATTATTTTTTAGTTTGTCATAAATTTGACTTCAATTGTTCAATTATATTAAAATAATTTTATGTGAAAAAATTATCACTGTTATCTCACAATAAATAATTAACCATAATAACATATCATCCCCTAAATATTTTTTTTTGATGACATGACACCAATCGAATATGTTCCTCTAGTTTTTGATGAAAATGATAATGACACTCAACTGGCATAAGATATTGGTGGTTATCACCAAACATAATGTTTTGTTGAAACCTTCAATTAGAAATCTTCATCAAGGAAGATAAGTAGATGGATAATTAGAAGGTCCTTTAAGGTGGATTGGGCAACACAATTTCCCTTCATATAGTCTGTAGATCCTAAAAATGTTGATGATACTCCAAAAAATTCCAAATGTACAATATGTAGCTAGAAACTAGGATAATAACATAAAAATTAATTGAAATTGGTCATGATTGAGAAATATTATGGAAAATTATATGAGATAATGAACTACCTAGATGGACTGATAACAAGAACACACAAGTGGAAAATTACAAAAGAATGCATACATGTAAGATATGCATAGGAGTATAAAAATGATAATAAACATTAAATACATCTAGTAGAGAAAGGGGGAACAATTGAATATTTTTTTTTTAAATTCAATCAATCCCATCTAAAGGTGAAATTCATACATTTCTCTACTGTATATCATATTCTAAAAAAAGGTAGTCCTTTTTCTATTTTTTTAGATTATAAGATTTTATTTCAACATAATGGAGTTATAGATATTACACAATCACATTCATCACATAGAAATGCTTGGGATATGGTAAAATGTCTAACAATTGTTGAGATTCAAGATTTGAAAAAAAGTGTTAAGAGATCAATTTTTATCTCACTATCCATCGATGAGGTCACAATAATTGATAACACAACTTGGGTTTGCATTCATGTATATACCTTTTAGAACTATTTCGGGTAACCTCATATACTATTAGTTCATAAAATGTTATAAAATTGTAATGCAAACAATATTCACAGATTGGTTGTATTGAATTTAAAAGATAAATTTAGAATGAATGATTATATAATATTTATGAAGCTTGGATGTGGTGGGGATGATGGTTCATCAGATATGTAGGGGAATAAAGATGGTTTGCATGTTTGACTAGAGATAATAGTCTCCCCATATATGATTCCAATTCATTTCATGGATCATAGGATGAATTTTGCATACAAAATGGTTAGCATATTTGCTAATGTTGCCAAAGTGGAAGACCTCATTTGTGACCAACATGCTTATATGTCAAGCAATCCAAAAAGAATTTTAGAGATCCAAAAATCTATAATAGGAGTCACTGATGGTAAGAAACTATGGAAAGATGTTGATACAAGGTGGATTTATATGTATTAACTTGCATGCCAAATTTTTGAATAATATCCATAATTTGTGGGTTCTATGTATACATTTTGTAGAAAATTTGACAAGGTAAAAGATTTGATATACCATTTATCAAATTTTAGTGCAATTGCTGACTTTATGTGTAGTTATTTCAATGCTAGAGGAAATGAATTTTATAATGAAACATTCTCAAGAGAGGTCCATTTATATTGTGTACTTCATACAACTAAGAAAATCAGTACATCAATCTATAGACATACTATACACTTCAAATGAAATGTTTCAAGGCCTTGTTTTTAGTAGTTGGAAATGTTTTAACAATTTGATGAAACCTAACAATTATTTGAATTTGAAAATCAATGATCATGTTTGTATCTTTGTTAATGGAAAGGATATTCTATAACATAATTTCTTCAAAATACCTGATCTTGTGGGAGCTGAATTGGAAGAACTACTTGTAACATGTATTCTATATGACACTATTCTATCTTAAACATATATGAACTAAATAGAGTCTACCAAATATTATCTTTGAAGATCAGAGATCATTTTCAAAGGGATAATTTTTTGGAAGCTATCACAGTTGTGAATCCCATTGTATGGAATAGTAATAACAGTCAAAATATGGTTAGCAATTTATTTCACAAATATAAGGACTATCTTAAAGTGCATTTTGATAAATCTGTAGAGATGAATGGAGTTTAAATTAAATGTATTTTGGGAAAGGATTTATTGACATCCTAGTCAACCCATTTTAAAATTACAATGTTTTAAAAATATCATCTCCTAAGTCAACCAATAGATAATGGGGAAATTACTAGACTATGGGAAAAACTTTATCCTAGTAGTATACTATAGAAAAGTCTAAGTGAATATTTCCAATTAAATTATCTATATAAAAAAATTATTATGGGCTCAATGGAATATGAAAGAGTATTCAATGCATTATCATTCATAAAGTCAAAACTTTGAAACAGATTGGATAGAAATTTAGAAACATGTTTGAGATTATATGTTTCACATTATGTAGTGGATATGTTTCCTTATAAAATAGATATGACAACATGGAGTTATTTAACTAAAATAAGATGCATCATAAATACAGTGACAAATAAAAATAGTGTAAATAATGACACTAAATATGGAACTGACATGGCAGATGTAAATGCCATTACCAATGACTAGGATTGTGTAAGATTGTTTCAACTACCAGAATATTAGTTTTGAGTTTCTAAATTTTAGTTTCATATAATTTTATAATTTTTGTGTAGAGACTAATATGCAATGTTTTCATGTTTTAATTTATCTAATTATTTTTAAGTACTTGTCACATATTTATTGTAAGATGGAATAATTGTAATATGTTCTCTAAAATTCATTTCCTTGATTGTTTCTATGTGTTGAATGTAAAAGATTAATATGTTGTGATTGTGTTAGGGGGAAAACATTAGGTTAATATGGTTATTATATCTTTATGTATTTGATACATATATGTGTGTGTGTGTGTGTGTGTGTGTGTGTGTGTGTGTGTGTGTGTGTGTGTGTGTTTCTACATATGTTATGCATTTATTGTGCCTTCATAGTATGTCATACATGTATGCAATGTGTTTGATGTTATTATTATGTGTTTGATTTAGACTACTTGAATTTTATTATGTGCCTTCAATATACTCGTGTTTCAATTTATCTAATTATTTGTAAGTAATTTTCACATGTTTATCATAAGATGTAAAAATTATTATACATTTTCAATTTTTCAAAAACTATTATAACTAGGTCAATGCCAAATCACCTTTGTGAGGATATTTAAAAACATGTCAAATTATTTAGAGTCTTTAAAACTCATTCTTATAAGAATAAAGTGATCAAATAAAATATAACCTTTGAATCACATATCAATGAGTATTAATGACACTCATGCCATATAGGATACTTTTTCACATATTTGTAAAGAATTTACCTCTTATTTATATGAATTTTCATATGAATAAAACTGATTTCATGAATACTTATCTATCTAAACATCCTCATAACATTTACCAATCCATTAACCTATTTTATAGTTCATGATCACAATAAATCATGAATATTTTAAATTTTGATGAATCCTCATTATTACTGACTATCACAATTCTATCTTTAACACATACCTCTCCCAGATATGAATGTGATTTTAAAATGGCCTCAAACACATCTCAAATCATGATTTAATGAAGAAATAATCAAAATATAATAAAGAAGATATTTTTCATGCAAAACAACTCACTCTTTTATCCTAACATGCAATAACTATTATACATTTTCTAAAATGCATTTCTATGTTTTTTGCTAGGTGATGACTAGAAAAGATTAATATATTAAGATTGTGTTAGATAAAACACTATATAAAGGAATATGTTTAATTTAATACATTTATATTGAGATGTGAGTTTCACAAGTCCATCACAAATATTAAAAGGGGGGATAACACCATTAAAGTTTATAACATCATAAAATTAAAATTGAAATTTCAATCTATGTGGCTCATCCAGTAATTAAAACTCAATAAATTGATCAATGCATCTACAAACATGAAATTTCCATTCATAATATATATTTTAAAAGAAAACATTATTTACAAATATATAACACAAATTGTGAACTACTCAGCTAGTTTTTCAACCACTTTCTCAGCTTCTTTCTCAACCACTTTCTCAACTAAAACATCCTTTGTGCCACTAATGTCCTTCAATATCATTGCCTTTCTAAGGTCCAAATCCCCAACATTAAAATGATTAGGATTTTCCCTATCTTATTTTCTCGCATCTCCTAGCGAAAGTATACTTGGATCAACAACTATCTTATGCTTAAATAAGGCATAAGGGTCCCATCCTTACTCCTTAATAAGTTTTCATAGTGTGTTGTTCTATTTATTCAACAGAATATGCTTCTCCTTGAATTGAATGGTAGCTAATAAATGTTTCCATGCATTTTTCAAATGAACATTGATGACCTCAGCATCTTATTAAAGTTCTAATATTTTTCATGCATTTTACAATGTAATGTAATTAGATGTGAAAAAAAATAATAATGACATGAAATTTGATTAAAATGAATATGCAGTACAAAATATTTTTATTTCTCTGCATTTAGAATCATAACAAGGTTGGTGTCTTTCACCCATTTATTATAATATGCTTGGGCTTTTGCATTCAAATTCTCTAATTTGTTAAGTATGTTAGTCAACACATTATATTTATAACTATTAGAAACAATAATTGACCCAAATTCAACTTTGGCAAATAGAACATCAATCTTTACATGTTCTTGTTACATAAATTCAAACAAATTTTCTTCTCTCGAAGTGGTTGTGATAATGTGTATTTATTTGTTTTTCCAATACCTTTGGCTAAATCTACCACACACTTTATCTTTTAATTCATCAATTACTCCCTCATGAATATCAGTAGTAATACTATCTAATACTATTATTTTTAATTGAAAAGATGAAGTGGCATCATCAAACAAGACAACATTCTCTATTAGGATCAAATTATTTGTTGAACTATGTGAAGGATCCTGTTGAGCATTCACATGAACAAGTGTTGTTTCTCCTTAGATAAAATCACGTGGATTTAAAATAGTTCCAACATCAGTGCCACTTTCAAACACCATATATTCCTCTTAAAGTTAAATTTTTGGAAAAGAAGTTAATCCCTACGCACTAAATAAACCTCCAACAGAGGAGGGGAATTGGGAACCTAATAATTGTAGTGTTGTGGTTCATTATGGTGGTTGTAATGGAATAAACTTTCCCATTACATGAAATTATTTTAGGGGCAGAGGTGGAAGAATAATTTTCCTCACAGATAGAGGATGGCCTACAAAATTGAGGTTATTTTAGAAAATAAATAAGTTGGAAAAACAAAGTTATATGCTAATTTGGAATTAAAATTTTAGTACTTATATTTCCAGATAGTATATCCTACAATCTATGTGGTATATTGTAAGTGATAGGGGTGTTTTGAGATGGTACATTATAAAAAATTTGAGTATAAAAAACTATAATAAGAAACCAAAAAATAAAATATGCAATATAAAATACCTTCTATAAAGGATCGAGAAGGCACAGGAGTTGTCATTATTTATTGTGGTGGTGGTTAATACACCATCTAAATTATTACCAAGTCAACTACAAGAATAAAATAAATAACTAAAATAATACACCTTAGTCTTAAAACTTAAAATCTCATTTGAAATTTTTAAATATCAAACCTGCACATAGGGATAACACTAAAGGAACTCATGGACATTTCGCAAGCCAATAGGATTGTAAGGATGATTATGTAGACTCTGAATCTATAGATTCTTCAACTACACACTATCATTTTGAGGCAAATTATTTTTTTAGGCATGTATTCTTTCCTATAATTTGTAACAAATAAATTTTAAACATCTATTAATATTTACTTTGGTCCATTTAAGAAACAAAAAATTATTAAACTCTTGATCAACAAATGAACAAATAAATTAACCACGTAATCATCCATAGAGAAAGAGTCTTTCATCATTTATGGATCAAGAAAATTTGGACCCTATGATTTTTGGAGGTCAAAGTAGGCTTCATATTATTAATTAAAAAAAATTTGAACAATAAATAGTAGAATTGGGATGGATAGAAGCACAATAGAATTCAAGCCTTATCCTAGAGGAAATAAAAGAGAACGAGTAAAATTTATATTTAAAAAGAGTATGGACAATGTAAAAAAAGTTCCTAATAGGGAATATCTGCTTCTCTTCCCCACAATGCTATTATGGCTTATACAAATTGAACCATCACATTAAAAAAAGGTTGACTAATGACTTCAACATCGAGGATCCTCTTCTAACTATCTGAAATGAAAGAGAAAATGAGTATTTTACATCACAAAAGTTGAATTTTGAGTATACAAAAATATTTATAAGTACATTCGAATTTGATTAATGTGCAAATGAAAATGTTTCACCAATAAATTCTTCTCTTCATCTATTAGTATAGATTTGGAACTCACTAGGGTTACATTATGAAATGGAATACCTATTAGATTGTGAAGATCTTCTAGTGAAGCACTAAAATAAATCATTCTAGAATACACTTTCACAATGAGGATTTTCTTGTTAAGGTCATAGGAATACATGAGAATTTTTAATAGCACTATGTCTATGTCATTCTAGGGTATATAGAGTAGTCTAGTAAAGATATATTCCTAAACCCAAGCATTGTATACATTTGGTTATTGTATAAGCCTCAAAATGTTTGGGCATAGTAGGTTATTGAAAATAAATTTTCCTACCATGGCTTCAAAGGGGGATGAGAAATTAGTTATGTAAACTATTAAAAATGAGGGTAGGGGTGAGTATTTATATATCAAGGGAGAAGAAAGGGAAACCAAATAGTAAATATACTACATAGGTTACTTGCCAGTATGTCCCAGTAAAACAATCTGACATGGTCATTAAACCTAGCCATCTAGTCTTGTTGTCCAATATAAACAACCAAACATAGCCATTTAACTTGATCATTTAGTTTGGTTGATTGGATCTGTCATTCAAATTTTGCATTTGGCTTGGCCATTTGGCTTTATCATTTAGCTATATCATTTCACTATATAATCTGGTTCTATTTTTTTGATTTATCATTTGGTTGTGTCATTCAAGTTTACCATTCATCTTTGTCATTCTGCTCTATCATCTGGTTGTGCCATCTGGCTGAGTCATTCAGTTTGTTCATTCAGTTCAACTCTTCAATTGTGCCATTGAGCTATATTATTTAGTTCAGTCATTTGGATCTACTATTTAGTTTAGCTATTTGATTTATCTATTCATTTTAGTCATTCACTTTAGTTATTCAATTCAATCATTTGGGTGAGGTATTCATTTTAGGTATTAATATCAGTTGTTTGGTTTGGTCATTCACTTCAAACATGTTATTGTATGGGGGAAAACATTGAAGTAAAATCTTTCCATCACCCATAGAGGATTTTCCATACAAATGAATTAAATTTATCTAGATTTTCCAAATATTTCCAATAGATTTTTTAGTAGGGCCTTTTAATGTTACCCCAGGCAAAGGTGATTAGAACCTAATAATCTTTGATCTCAATTATCTATGGGATAAGGTTGTCCTTAATTTAGATAAGATTCCCCCTTACCCTCTCCCCTAATAGGATTGTCCACCTTAGAGTCTTTTTATCTTACAGTTATGCATTCCATTATTACATGTTTGTACTCAAGAAACATAGTCTCTATGTCAATCACATTCCCGAAAACATCCCACCACTATGTTTTCTAGCTAAGTTAATATTTCCACACTATGTTTCTCACAAGCTAAATATTCTTATAGTTTATTTCATAGATCCATAATGGTAGAATAAATTATTAGATTTAATGACACATATAAGATATAGCTTTAATGATTTGTATCAAACAATAAATATTTTCAAGATGAGTTTATCAAAATTATTATAGAGGAAGTTAAGAAAATATCTAAATGAAAATCCTATGAGACTTATAATCATATTGATTTATTATATATAAATTTTGTGCCATCATTTAAAATGGGAAAAAACCAAGGGATTTAACATACTAACATGTCAATTCCTACTTAGTCATTGGGAACACTGCTTTTTGTTATCACACATTGCTTTTTTCCTAATGTACAGTCCCTTATGCAAATGATTAAATCTATGGAAACTAAGATTTTTCATTAGGAAAAAGGTTATTAATAACCTAATTAAGCATTATATTCTCACATTTTATTACACATTGAATTGGGACATCATATATAATTCCATCCTCGGCCTATAAGTTTTGTCACATCGAGGATCACACTATATGATAGAAAGGGTGACCCCTAGAAACATCTCAGAGAATTCCATGTAGCATGTTTTAAACGTGTCTCCAATGATAATTTATTGACTAAATTATTTCAAAGATGTCTCAATGAATATGAATTATAATGGTTTAATTATTTAACACATCAATTAGTACATGCATTCAATCCATTACCCAATATATTGTTAGTACATTTTTTAATCTTATCAATGATAAGGTTTCATATAGTTAGATTTATCAACTCAAATAGAAATCCAATGAGTGTATCACAAAGTCTATCTTATGATCAAATACAATGTTATCCAAAATGAAAATTTTAAGGTAGATGTAGAGTTATATGATATCTTCAAGTAAAGTTCTCATCCATTCTTACATCATGTAGAGTTATATGATATCTTCAAGCAAAGTCTTCATCTATTCTTACATCATTCCATCATGTTCAAAAAATTTAAATCATTCACATATTTTTCCCATATAGTAATGGCAAGCAAATTCAAATTATTGGTAACAAACAAGCTTAATTTTACAACCAACTTATATTCTATTAGGATATTTAAATCAAACCATAATAAAATCTGATTCCAAATTATAATAATAATGAGAAAAAGGCAACAATACTTATAGTTTCTGAGCCTACTTTGTGAATTATCTTATCAAATCCTCCTAGGAGACAATTTATTGATCTACTAAAAGTTTCATGTAATGTCTTGAAAATGCTATAGGAATTAAATTTCATATATTTCACTCCCATTAGATAGGTTGATATATATAATCCTCTTAGAAAAAGGTGTTTATCATAATGTTTTTTGTATCACAAGGCACCATGACACATAATTGATAGATATATCGGTTCGAGGCACATGATTCATTATTTGATAGAAACACACATCATTGATGTGGGTAGACCTATAAATAGTTCAAAGGAAAAACCAAGTGAAAGTAAGGAAATGAAAATATTTAGTGATCATTTTCCTAATAATATAACTAATAGTATTGATGATACATTAGTTGTGCATTATGTGTATAATGCACATCATCCACTAGTTTCTTATCATTCTCTTACAAATGCATCACATCCTTTCATTGGTATAATTGGTACCAACCACACATCAGTTCCATCTAGGCCTTCAAAAAAAATTTCATATAATGATATAGTAGATGATGGCTCTAATTTACATTCTTTTTTCACACGATTTCACATTAATTATGATCCTATTCATAGTGTCATGGCCAAAAAATAATTTTAGTGTTAATATGTGTACAATTACACTTCATCATATTGGTTCCACATATAAATAATTTTTTCCTACCACCATACCATTAAAGGATTAAATTGTCACATTTAAATCACCATTTTTTATATTACATTACCATTATAGGTTTTTCTTGCACATGAGGCCACTATATTCATAGTAATACCTAGTGTAGGTGTATTTGATATGCTATTGGGACACCTTTGGATTCAATAAATTCACATAGTTCCTTCTATAGTTTGCATATTCTTATAGGTATCTATATGATAATAAGTTCATCACAGCTATAGGTATCCCATATGAGTATCCACTACCATATACAAATTTTGTTCCTATGTAGAATATTTTTATTGAGCCACCTAAAAATGTGAAACATAATCACATATTTCCATAATAGGTATCTACCCTTACACAAAAGCCTATCCTATAGAGGACACTTCAATAAATATTTTTCATAAATTTTAAAGAGCATATCTATACTCCTCCATGTTTTATATTTATATTATAGATCGCTACGTGTATCTCATATAAGACACCAACACATGATTCATACACTTTCAAATGTGTTTCAAAAATCCCTAGAATTCATCATGATCAAACAAAGATATATTAATTTACACATCATCATTATGGTAGTTACATTTATGTTATAAAGGGTAATTAATATTTAGATTATCCACTTAGATCAGCTTAGTCACTTTTTCATAGCTCTGTTCCTTTACAAAAGATTACATTTCTGCTTTTAGACAAAATACTTATTGATTATGAATCTCTTGAAGGAATCATTGATTAGTATCTTAATTTTCACATTAAACAATTATTTATGTATATATAAAAAAACTCAAAATAACAAATTACTTGAGAAAATACCAAACGTGAGACCTATGCATGCTTATATCTAGTTTGTCTTACATAATTTCATCTATGAATAGTTATTAAGTACTTATTTTTAACTAGTTTATATCATGTGTGCTTCTTGAATGTACATGAATGAATTTAGAGCATACATGATACTATTTATGGATCCAGTTGTACATGATTGCACCATCACACATCCACATATTTCATTTATATAACAATTCCCTATTGGATAAGAGCACACTGTAATATTTCCCGTTTCCCCTAATGTTGCCCCGATGATTACAAGTTATCATTAATTAATTTTAGACCACACATAAACTTTCTATATCTTGTACATATGATAAAACTCTCACAAGGGGCATCTTATACACATGTTTTATCCTTTATTGTCTATCTATCATAGATCATATCTTAGTTCTTGACATATGAAAACATCACTTGATTTTGCTCACTTCCTAACACCTTAATATCTTACAATTTATCTCATTTATTGAATATAGTAGAGTTCTAATTTGATTATGTTGATCAATTACATAAATTCATGCATGTTTTTCATGTTCATTTTCTACTTCATTTTTTGTGTGTACTCTATATTTGACTTGAGGATATTGAAATATGTATTTTTCATGTGGATTTAAGCATTCTTTCTAAGTTTTTATGTACGTGATGAAATTTCAAGATATCCTTGTATATGTTTATATTGATGTGAGGAGGTTTTAACAAGTCCTTGTTTATGGATTTAATCCCTCACTATTTGTTTCTATGTATGAGTGACATTTGAGCACGTCCCTTAAATATGGTACCTCAGCTTTCTATTATGTGTTTTGTGTGATTTGCATGTACTCTTTATTTATCTGCCTCATGGCCATGACACTTTATTTTTATATTTTTCAAATACCATTTATGTATTTTCTAAGTAGGTCATTTTTGTCCAAATACCTAGAAAATACTAGTTCTTAATTTCTCAAAATCTCAATTAGCCATGAGTAGTTTGCAATAAGTTTACAGTATAAGTTTCTATAAATAATCATATTTTCTCAATTTGAGGGCATCATGTGTGACATGTCATTCCAAGTTATCACATAGGTTTTTACTTAGAATTTTAGTTGTTATCACTCAATCTCAGAATACATATACACCAAATATCATATTGAGGATATGTGAATGGTATATGAGTTCTTCTTTGTTCAAATTTTACATTGAGTTGACATATGGAATGAAAATCCATGTCATTATCCATGATTTATACACTAAAACCATATTATAATAACATTTTTCATAAGTTTTACAATAATTTTAGACAAGGTTTTTTACCAAAAATGAAACTTATTCCTTAGACAGTGCTTGGTTCACCTTTTTGGACCATAAAATCTATTAAGATTGATATAGGCATTCTAAAATACTTCACTACTTTGGGTATGTGATGATGGTATCCTATACACCTTGAATTCTTAAGCACACTCACATAATGATGAAGATTGGGGCATACATAGTTTAATCTAAATCTCTTTAATGCAAATGAAAACTCCAAGGGTCCTACATTCTATAGTCACCAATTTTTGCATGAGAAAAATAGGATGGTTTAAATAGACAATGAAGTTTATTCGATAATAATTTTTGGATATATAGGTTTATGTGTTTTTACATTTTGATTTATATATTAATTAAACACTAATTTTATAGATATTTCATTATAGGTTACGTGGAGCACAATTAAGCATTTTGGCCAACATTCAAGACTGCACTTCAGAGGAATGTTCCATTACACTTTTTTTTAATTTTACTCTAGTACTTTTTTTTCGATGTATTACCAAAATAAAATGGATGCAAATTTAGACACTTAAATTAACATTTAAGATAAAATACTATAGTATAATAGGGAAGGCCTCTAATATATTAGGGGAGGCTTTGTAATATGACATTCAATGCAAAAACTAAATTGAATGGATCTTCCACATTGATGCTTATTTTTATATATTAATAAATATGATGGTGCCATTATATATCACCAAGGTGACATTGAAATAGACATGTCTGAAAAACCCAAAAAAAATTGTCATTTCTAGTCATTCATCCTATCAAGGCCTAAATTCGATGTAGACCTATCACTTTGATAGTAGGACATAAAATCAATTTGATGATGGAAAATATCATATACAATTGAAAATTTTAAGAGACTGTGAGTAATTCAAATGGTTATAATAAATATATAATATATTTAATGTGAATTTTATTTATTGTTAATGTTAGTAAAGTTTTATGTCCTCATTGGTTGTGGTGTAACTATCAAATTGGATGTATTTAAAGTTTAAAAGTCAAATTTGATATTTTACATTATTGTATGATGTCATGTTGCCTTTCTATTGTAAATGCTAGCTAGTGACCTAGTCCTATGTGGATTATGATACTAGGATAGATATGAAATACTATACATGTAAACACTAGCCAATAAAAATTCAATACTCTCTCTTTAAATTTACCATAAAAACTTATATTTTAAATTCCTTGTGATCATGAACTACTCATTACCACTTTTTAAGCCTACATGAACCTACTATATAGAGTAAGCCACATTAAGTAATCATTGAAAAGGATAGTCATTCCTAGGTTGGGTGTGTAATTACATTCTATTGTATTAACATATGGAGATAAAAATACAAATTTATGTTGATAGAGTGACCCCTATTTTAAAACATATGGTACAAGTTGAAAACCAACAATGTAAAAAAAAACATGACAAAGAAATGTAATGAGGACTATCTCTTTCTCCTATATATTTAGTTGTTACTCCTAGAGTTATTATTAATTCAATATAAAGTGATTATAATATCTCATCCACTTTGCATAAAATAAATATCATGACTTAGTGTTTCAGTTGATTTTTTAAAAGAATTTCTAATAGAATTTGGAATGTTCAAGAAATTATAATTTTTTTTGAATGTTGAATAATTCTGTGAGGATTTAGGTCGACATTTTGTTGGAAGGATGGGCACATTTTTTTATTTCTTTCTTCAAACTTCTTATCATCTTATGTTTGTTTTAGCCTCTTTTTCTTCACAATTTAGTCATCTTGTGTTTCATTAAGGTCACCCACCCCTTTTTCCCTACAAGGATCCATGTGAAACTTATTAATTTTGGTTGAATTTTAACATTAGGAAAACACTTGCACATGCTTTCCAAAATAAAATCAAAGTCATGCACATATTGAATTGACTAATAGATTGTTATTTCCATAGTTTAGTTATTTCCACAAGTTTGTATGGAAGTAAGGTATGAGACCATAATTTAATTTATATTATAGAGGTTAAGATTGATCTATAATTTTTTTTTATGGATGTTAAGATTGGGAAAAACAATTTAATTTAGATTTTAGAGGTTAAGATTGGTGTAAATAATACATGAATATAGTATATGAAAACACTACCAATATATCATAAAAAATATAGAGAGATAATTCTTTAATGATTTAGATCAACATTTTATTGGAAGGATGAACACATTTCTTTCTTTCTTTCTTTATTCAA
>JARHVA010002775.1:2107500-2112500 GCA_037957365.1 Torreya grandis | reverse complement strand
GGTGACTCTGAAGATGAAGAATCTGAAGAAGAATAAGGAATAAAGTGTTATAAGGTATATAGTTGAGTTTGACGATTGACCAATCCCACTACTAATATAGTATCACTATGAAACTCTCTAACTGATACTAAATCTAGAATGAACTCAACTCATAGGCCCATACCTAGGTGACTAATCTGGTAAAATCATAGGAGATTAGTTGAAAATGAAGGAACACTGAGAACATTATTCAATGTTCCTCCAATCACTTTAACAACCCCTCTCCCAAAAGCTTATGTTAATGTGTCATAATCGAAAAGAATATTGGATATGTCACATGGTCCCAAGGAAGCAAACTTAATATTTTAATAATGCATGTGATGTGATGCTCCAGATTCAATGACCCATGTAGGAGTTAACTAGGTATTACTACATCGAAGTCCCTAACTTTCACTTTCTTATCACTTTTTTTTTCCTTTTCTTTACCATTGTTATTTTCTTAAAATGATTCTAAGGTTGATGAATATGGTTTGATAGACTTATAAAAATGTATATTTTATTATCTCAAAGGCTTGTTATGTGGTCAGCCTACTTCTTCTAACATTTTCTTTCATCACGCTTACTCGTGAAATACACACACTATATACTTTATTTCTTAGGCTTAGCATTGGAACAAGAGGCGCCATTGGTTGATTTGGAGGTAGGAGGTTTTTGTTCCTTTACTTGATCCTTCTTATTTATTTATTATCTTTATTGCTTGAAAACTCATATTTCCCATTCCCTAGATATAGTTCTTAAGGTTTTATGGATTTCAATGTGCCCATATATATAAACTTCTATTGATCCCAAGTTAAGTTTGAAAAAAATGCATATAAAAAGGGCATATTCCATGTAGTCCCAAGAGCACATTTTTGATATACAAAGTAGAGTTAAATATAGAGTAATCTTGACCCAATTTAAAGAGTATTAATATAATAACTTGATCATCTTTCTTATTCATACTACATTATCTCAACTACAACTTGAGAGATTTAAACTTAGTGAAGAAATAGTTTAGTATGTCAAACTCACTTTGGCTCAAACTAATGAGATCATTTTCTAATTCATGATATCTCATCATATCATGCTTCCCAAAGTGGTTTTCCTATGTGTTCCATACTTCATTAGGTATTTTATTAGATTCAATGTTAAAAACATAAGTCAGAAGAAATAGATAAACTAAAACAACCATGTGCTTCATCACATCTATTAAATGATATATTTTTGTCTACATATATTATAGGTTGAGTTTCCTTATTAAAATTTATCATATAAAATATTCATTTTATTAAATATAGTTTCACATTGTTTTTCCATTCATGATAGTTGAATGTAGAAATTAGTGAGAATGACCAATAATCCATAATAAAAGAAAGGAAATTACAAAATTGATTTGAAATAAGAATAACACACACCAAAATACCACCGTCAGATTTGATAATTTATAATTCCAGTACATTTAAAAAAATAAATTATTCTAATGGAATAAGCATGGAAAAATAAATACTTTTGGAATAAATGACACTCAATTCCTAGTTGCCCTTAAAAAGTTACAATGTTTCTATGTTTCCCAATGTTAATGGTCTATTTTAATTACAATTTCATAAAAAATTCAAATTATTTAGACTATAAAAAAGTAGATATAGCCTTGAAATTAGTCATTCGAACAAGAATTGAACCTTTGAGCTCTTAAATCAAGATAGGGTCTAAAGTAATACTCCTATACACCTTTATGTGCTTCCTAATGAAAAGCTTCCTTCTTAAGGGAAAAATAAAATGTATCTATTTTAAAAATATAATTTTAAAAAAATGTTTCAAAATGATTCTAGTATATGAATTCGGATTTAGACTTAACTTTGGGAAAATAAAACTTGGATGCCACCATGAAGGATGAATATAGGGTAGACTAGTTCTATTGGAAATGGAGAGGCTCTCAGACATACATCATGATTCATGGGTATAGGTCTTTAAAGATTACATATAACTCACCATTTTTTAGTCTTTATACTCAAAATGTGCCAAAGAGGATTTTTAGGCCTAATACTTCAAAATATAGTTGCAGACCTTGATCAAACTATGCGAAAATGAGTTGCAAATCCTAGAAGGTCATGGAAGAAATTTGAAAATATGTGTAAATTGAGATGGTCATTGAACTACTCACAGACCTATGATAGGTCAGATAACTCTAGAACATGTGTTGTATGTAGGCCATGATAAAACTAGGTGAGCTTATGAGGTTTGGAATCAGCCAAACAATACTTGAAGGTATTTTTTACTTAGATCCAAAATATCATTACCTTTGATCCAAAATATTTACCATCAGAATATATTATTGAAAAATATTTTCCTTTATTCATAAAAGTTATTATGCATAACATGGGAATAAAAATGGTTCTATTGAATAATGAATCTATCCTAAACATTTACGGTGTTAATTTATTAACAACAATGGGTATTAAGATCAATCTTAATCAAAAATAAAATATGCATATTAAATGAACTGATAATTCATATATCCCTTTATTTGGGCAAATCACATTAGATTTGATATTGGGGTAAACAAAGGTTCGAACTACATTCTGAGTAATGTCTCAATAATTAAATTATAACTTATTTTTCAGAAGACCTTGGATACACACAATTGAAGTCAACCCATCTACACTACATTAATGATCTAAATTCATACATGATGGGAACTTATTGATAATGTTTGCTGATGAAAAACCCTTATAAAATTTTAAACATGATATATTCTAACATAGATGGGATCATTAAATACATACCACCAAAATAATATGTTACAGTTATGAAATGGGTTAATTAATAAAACTAACTCTTTTAATTATAGATAACAATAAGGAACTAATAACTGAGTGTCACATGGATGCACATCAAGAGTATTAACCATTACAAAATGGCTGAAAGGTAAAACAAAATAGTAAGATATTTGAACTTTGTAACTTTATATATTGGTCAATACTAAACAATAAGATGGAAAATTTTTATGTTGGTATGATTTTCATGATGATATATATCATGATATGACATATTAACACTTGTAAACACTAAATTTTGTTCCACTTAATCATCTTTCACATAACCTAGTCAAACCTACAAGTCTTGGTACATATAAGTTGAACCCACCTTCAGAAGATACAAAACCAATTAATGATAAGGGTAAATCAAAAATAATATTTGAACATGTAAATGCTAGATATTCAATCCATCCCTCTTGGATAAATAAATTTAATCCAACCTTACAGGGAAAATATTCAAATACATCATCTCAATAATGTGAAGTCTTCTAAAAAATATACACAACATATTTTACAAATCTCAACAAACTAGGATGTTCCACAACATTCTATTTTACTTGGGCATCACATGATATCATTACCTCCTAAATACATTTATCAAGTAACATTCTCATAAATTAAGAATGGTCACTATATTTTACTTAACATCAAATTATAAATAATAATACAAATCAATTTGTGGCATGGTAAAAACATATTTATAATTAAAAAATGATGTATATAAATTAGAAGTAAAAAATGAAACAATACTTCAAATATTTCAAAATAGATTTATCTTTCAAAATAACCAATAAATGAATCGCTATTAGTTACAACAAGTTTTGATGGAGTATTTTGTACACATATTGCGACTGATAAAAACATTTGGGACATACCTTTTTGTGTTAAAATTTCAAACAATTGGGATATAATATCAATTTGTTAAAAAAATTCATCATTAATGCCATTATTTATTAGATAAATTCTACTACCTATATTGTGAGGATAAAAATTTGTTTACACACTTGTATGGGTAAGAAATCTATAACCAAACTTTACCCTTCAATATGGCTAGTACTAGTTGACAAGTATGAGTGAAACAATGGATACTATAATTATGTACCTCGTCTTCTAGTTCCAAGAAAATGAAATGGATACAATTGTTAATGTATAGAAATGGTAGTTGATAGTAACATACGAAGACACATTGAAACATTGATAATGGTACAACATAAACAAATGTGGAAAATAAAGGAACCAAGTGGCAAAATAGATAGTCATTTATCTTACGAATGGGATGAATGTATCCTTTAATTATAAATATTATTTGAAAATCATCAAAACACAAAAATATAAAAAAAATAAAATATTGATGAAAATACAAAAGCATTCAAATAATTCAAAAATCCAACAAATATTCAACATGTTCATAGATATACTCTTTCTTAAGTACATTATTATTCTCTCCATGTTATTAGATAGGATATGATTCCTTTATATACAAACATATATTCCATGTATATTATTGAGTGTGTTACAGGTATACCCAAATACATGATATATGCACATGTAGATGGTAGACCTCTCCTCTATTCATGTCATAAGTACATTGAGGTCATCTACTTATTTGGTCATGATCCATCCAAGATATATTATTCTATGATAAATTCCTATTATCATGTTTGAGATTATATACCTACACATTCATATATCCATACTTATATATTTCATAATATACTTGATATGTTATGTACTCAACTTTTTTTGCTAGCACATATTTGTAAGAACTAGTGTGTTATGTTCATGTTTGTTTTTTAATATTTTATGAGTTATTTTTTGAACTTCCTTGCATTTATTTATTTAATTTATATTATATTACATTTTATTTATGTGGAACATTTGAATACTATCCTTTCTTGTTGGCCTCTATGCCATTGTTTGATGCTTGTAGATTTGACTATGTCATTCTATGCTTTGTGAACATTTGATTAAGTCATGTCCTTCTGCCTGTCCAAAATTTTAACATGCCCATTACTTTAGGTTTCTTTAGGCCACTAATTTTATATTATATTTAATTATTGATTATTTTTTTATCTTTTATTGTTACTCCCTATACAATACCATGATCTATATCATGCATATTGTGACTTGATGTTGTCACATAATACATGATTCATTAGTATACAT
>JARHVA010002775.1:2100000-2102500 GCA_037957365.1 Torreya grandis | reverse complement strand
ATCAGCTAGATAATTCTTTTTTCCTTCAATGTGTTCTACAGAAAAGTCAACGTCAGAGGGATATGTTGACCATCAGATGAGTCAGCTGACTAATCCTTTCTTGAGGTTATCTGTAGAATTTAAAATACTCATAAAATTCTTTAAGTCAGATCTATTGATAAACTTTTCAGATCTAACAAAGAACATAAAAGCCTGAATAGCTTTTATTACTGCTAAAATCTCTTTATGAGTAGAATGATAATTAATCTGGACATTTTTGAAATTTCCAGATGCAAATTTGTAGGGCCTTTCACTGCCATCAGGAAGTTTTTCTTTAAGAACAGCTCCCCAATATAACTCTGAGGCATCTGTTTCAATAATCTTTTCACCAGAACCTGGAAGTTGGAGTGCAGGAAGAGTATTACATCTTTCCTTGATTTGTTTGACTGCATCTATCATAGAATCATTCCATTCTGGGGGAAATTTTGATAACCTTTTATTTAACAGAAGTTTATCCTGTGCAACATTATAATAGTGACTAGCTATATAATTTACACATCCTAGAAACCTTTGTAGGCTCTTTTTCTCAGTAAGAATATCAGGAAAGTGCTGTATATTTTGTATTACATGAGGTTGAATGCTATCTTCACCTGATTTGATGCTGACTCCAAGGAAGTCAATTTCTATCTGAAAAGTAACCATCTTCTTTGTAGACAATACTATACCATTGTCATAAACAACTTTATAGAACAATTCTAAGTGTTCTATATGTTCCTTGGGAGTTCTACTGAAAACTAAAATGTCATCAATATAAACAATGATGAACTTGACAAATTTACCAAAAATATGGTTCATCATTTCTTGGAAGATGCTAGGAGCAGTCTTCAAACCAAATGGAAGAACATTCCATTCATATTGACCGAAGGGGGTGATGAAGGCTGTCTTATACCTGTCAAACTCTGTAACTTGGATTTGCCAAAATCCAGATTTCAGATCAAATTTACTATAGATTTTGCTTCCAATAATTCACTGCAAAATCTCATCTTTAGAAGGAATGGGATGCTGGGCAGAGACAACATGTTTATTGAGAGGAATGTAATTTATTACTAACCTCTTTTTTCCCCTGAATTGCTCACTTCATTTTTTCACATAGAATGCTTCACACGCCTATGGACTGTGAGAATCTCTAACCAGTCCTTGATCTTTCAGCTGTTGTATTTCTTGAAAGCATTCTTCTCTGAGAGTAGGTGACATTCCACAGTGAAGAGCTTTGAACTGTGGTTCCTTCTGAATGCCATTTTTGTCAGTAACAAATTTTAAGTCAATATGGCAAACGTGACTTTTTCTATGTTGAAAGGCTAAGGGATTTTCAGAGCAGCAATCTTGCATAATTTTTGCAAGCATAGGTTTGTTTTGGGCTTGATAAAGACTAATCTTCTGGGTTAATCATTGCAGATTGACTGGCTTTCCTTTGGCTTTCAATCGAACTTTACATTCATACTTGGTCTTTTTATACAAAGATTATTTTTGAGCAAGGATAATCTCATGTGGCTGAATAGTAATAGGATAAAAACTAGAGAGATTATCAGAACCAAGCATAATATCAAACATGGGCATTTCATGATGGGCAACTTTAAATTCATAGACTGTATCTCCCAAAAGAATAGGGATTTTTGCATGCCATTCAAAAATGACGATTTTAGTATTAAAGGTGAGCTTATAAAAAGCAAGTTCCCATTTATCATTAGGGATAACATTATATCTAGCTAGAGACATATCAGCACCTGTGTCTAGCAAGACATCTAGGTTATAAGCTTTGAAACTAGGCCATTTAATACTTAGTTCACAAACTGGATTGTTAGTAATATGAATAGAGATTTGATGAATATGACTAATTTAATCAATAACCATACCAGAGGCTGGTGGATAGCTATCTGCTAGCTGGACTAACTCTTCTTTGAAGAGTTGTTGCTTTTCTTCATCTTCAGCTTCTTCCTTCATAAGTTGTTGGAGTTCTTCTTGTGCTTTAAGTAGGTAATTTTGAAGTAAGGCGATGTGTTTACTACGCCACTCCCTTCTGCCTTATTGTTTAGGAGCATAGGAATAAGCACTATCTGGAATCAACATAGAAGAACTTGGTTCAGCTATGTGAGGACCACTCTTGTGACCAGTAAACTGAACTGCCTATTCTCATTTCTGTTGCTTTTGCTGAGAAAGTGTAACAAATATCTTTCTTCTGTTTCAGCAATTTGATGCTGCAAATATTTTTTCTCAGAGATAAGATAAGCAGGAGTTTGCAAATACTTATCTTTCAAATATTGCAATTGTTGTGAAAGAGTAAGAGTGTTAGCAAACTAAGTTCTTAACATATTAATTTGAAAACCTATATCTGAGTCATAGTCTGACGATCAGAGGTAGAACTAATTGTTTCAAAATTCATATTGATTTGATTATCTACTTCTTCTTCACCCGAGTCTTCATTCCATACAATGTCAGATTCATATTCAGGTTCAAGATCAGA
>JARHVA010002775.1:2072500-2095000 GCA_037957365.1 Torreya grandis | reverse complement strand
AGAGCAATATCTAGTAGTACACATGTATATTGATATAACCACCTTGTATTTTGGCAATTTGATTTAAAAGGATGTACCATTATGAACCATTAGAGTTGATATTAGGACAACTATAAATTTTTTAAGTGTATAAATATATAAATATTATATAAAACATGCCCCCAACCTTTCATGAAAAGAGGAGTTACAACCTCGTAGTCTAGATTAGCTCAATTGTGTCACCCTATCATACTTTAACCTGGTGAATATAAGTGAACCAAGTGAAATCACACTATAAATTTGGTGAATTGGGATGATTTAATCAATTTTAACCTATAAACATGGAATTATTGAGTGATTTAATCACCTTAACCATACCGAAAATGAACCAACTACTATATATGATTAGTTGAATGTAGTTTGTAATAGTCAGGCATGGTGATCCAAAGTCCATATAAGTGATTAAAATATGAAATATATTATGATTATATAATTTAAGTGTATTTTTCATATTATATGTATCTCATATATGTCTCATTATGAAACTTGGGTATAATAATGGTATTAACATATATAATTCTATAATTAATGTGTATCTGAAGCACACAATTGAGCATTTTGGCCAATTTGAAAAATGTGAAAATGTGGATAACTTTTTTTCATAACATGCCCCTAGTATACTCTAAAAAAAAAATTAGTGTAAATGTCGAAAACATGTCTACATAACATGGTCCAATTAAAATCTAAAAATAGTAAATGGTATGAGTGTCGGGAATATGTTTTTAAAATTTATTCCCACTACAATCTTTTAGAAATGTGTAAGCCAAGCCTCTATGGCATGCGCCAGCTAATATTAACATGATTTTTAAGAAAGGAAAATTAGCAAATGGTATTTACCTTACCTCAAAAGGTTAAGATATCCATGTAAAATATGAATGTGTCATGTAGCATATAGGATAAACATGTCTATGTAGATATATTAGTAAGTTGCATAGTATGTGATGACATCAAATCCTAATATGTATGATGTAGATCATAGAAACATTAGGTTTGTAACATTTTGTAAAATCCATATGTAATCAAACAGACACACAAGATCATTCAAAAATAATTTAAAATACAGTGGCCTATGTAGCCCTCAAATAATTGTCTTGTTTAAATGATGCACAATTGAAAGGAAATGACTTATTAAAAATTTGACAAAAGAAATCATAACATATTCAAATGTCCACACATTAGGAAATAATATATTAAAATTTCAATAAGGTAAAAAAATACATGGAGGCAAAAATCAATGAAACATATTCAAATGCTTAACAATCAAGACAATATAGTCAAGGAATTTCATAAAATAAAAACATGGATCATAAAAACCCAACATAGACATATCATACTAGCCCCTAGATATATGTGTTAGTATTGGATTTGCACTAATAAAATGATAAAAACAAGGCTATAAATTGTTGCATATATTTCAAGAAAATAAAAGCAAATATAATGCAAAAAGTCAAAACTCAAAATAACATATGAATGTGAGTTGTATTCAGTTAAAAAAATTGAATAATTAATATATTTACAATAAATGCCTTATATAAGAGAAAGAACATACAACCTTCACCTAAAATTAGGGAGTTAATTGATAATAGACTAGTGGAGAACAAAAGTGTAACAACCATTTTGATAAGAAAACACCTAGAATCAAGGAGTTAACATACAATAGACTAGTGGAGAATAAAAGTGTAACAACCACTTAGTTAAGACAAGTGACAGCTAACTACCATAGACTAAAGAAACACCTAATCAAGCTAAGGCAACATGTGTAGGATTTATCTATTTAATACATAAATAAAATAAGAAATATCCTACACCAATAATTAGCAAAAAATGCCAGGTACATATCATAGTAAATATGCAACAAAAGATATAATCATGGATAAAGGTATGTGTATGTATGTAAGCTGAAATATGTTTATGAAAAGTGATCATATAATATTACAACCTTGATTTATCATTATCAAATAAGTGGATGCCTGAAATATCTAGGAGACATGAGTAGAGGGATAAGTTAACATCCGAAAGTGCATATATCATAGTGAAAATATGCATGAAGTACATGTATATATAAATAGATTATATGTTATCTACCAACATGGAACTAGAAACATATATGCCAAGGAACTAATAGAACATGTAAATGTTGAAAAAAATTACTATCTTATTATCTCAAAATGAGAATGGTGATCTATAAAGATTGGAAATTCTATAACATTTATTTTAAAATATGTGCCATATGTGTGCATACAAGAATTATAAATTGTATCATGTTCTTGTATCAATGGGATGTAGTGAGTAGTATATTGTGCCTGTTTCTCTCTGATGATGATAGATTTAACAAAAAAATTATTTCAAGATTCTTTTGGTTTCTCTCTTTAATATGTTTTATGTCATTTGAATTTACTAATAGTTTATTTCAAGTATTTTTGTGTATGGCATCTAGAGATATCCTTTGTTTCTTAGAAAAGGATGTTGGCTTTTCTTGACGATCAGATGATATGTAACTTTTGATTCTATCAACCCTTGCTAGTACTGAGTGTAAGCGTGATTTTACAAGCATGATAATTTAAGCATTTGGATTATAAATAACTTGAAAATTAATTAAAAGTTCTTTTGAATAAATTGAAAATCTTAACTGAATTGATCACATACTTGTTTTGATTTCATTACTTTTATCCACATGCTAAATCATATATTTATGAGATCTAATAAATGACATTGAATAAAAATTTGTATCTTGATAGTCCATGACCTTAATATGTGTAAATTGATTTCTCACTACATGAGTAGTGGTAGTAAAAGGTCAGTGATATAAGGAAATAATTATGATTACCTCCTTTGTTACTAGAAAATTTATAACTTTAGCCTTTACATTTTTATATTTTTGTAACATTTATTTCTATAACATTGACTTTTCAATATTTTCTTCCATGAGGTTTTGCATTTCATTTTTTATGTTCATAATTATCCTTTGGTACCTAGTATATTTATTATTTTAGCACTTGTTCTTTACAAGAGGTAATCATAATGTGAGTCATTTTCTTGGTTAGTGTAGTAGTGATATTATCACCACTACATTTATGATGTCAAGTTCAATAATTTTTTAACCCTAAAATCTAGATCAAAAAAATTAGGGTTAATGGGGTAGAGATAGTCTACATCATAATGGTGGTAAATTATCTATATAATAGGCCAATTCATTTTAAAACTCACATAAACACTACTATAAATTTATATAGTGAGATACGGTAAAAATAGAAAGTAGATATGTGTTATATATTATAATGATAATAACATAATATACATATTTAGTTATGATGTTAATATTGATCTCGATATATGATAAGAAGGAAATAGACTAGATATAGATTCAAGATCATTTAACTAGTTTTGTAAATTATACCTATGTGGCATCAAACACTTGTGTCAATCTTAAATGGTTGCATCAACACTTCTATCTAACTTAGATCTAGGTGTATAATACCAAATACCTACTGGATCAAGATGCAAGAAACTAAGATTTTTTTTTGGTGTTCCCTTCACTCTAGTGTGCTCAAATTTAGATCATGTGTTATTGATCTTTATCAGGTAGAAAAACCCTAGTTCTTCATATTCATAGTGGTTGTGGAAAAAATCTGTTAGTGGGGACACAATATCAAGGTAACTCTAAA
Organism: Torreya grandis; assembly: GCA_037957365.1. Classification (NCBI taxonomy): domain Eukaryota; kingdom Viridiplantae; phylum Streptophyta; class Pinopsida; order Cupressales; family Taxaceae; genus Torreya; species Torreya grandis. The sequence goes on along the minus strand of JARHVA010002775.1, from coordinate 2,091,296 downwards.
GACTACTCTATAATTTAATGACACCTCAATATAAAATAATCTAAATAGGGACTCAAACTCATTTAGTTATCTCCAATGTGTGGTATTTTATGTTCATAAGGATGCAATACGCGATAAAGAAGTACATAGAGTGACCTAGCTTTTAACTTTAAAAATATGGATCATGGTATTCTTTGTTAGTACTTTAAACCTATAGTTGTAATGTTCCTATATCTAATATGGAAATAGATGAAAATAGGGAAGTTTTTCTCTCTTGAATGCTTAGTTTATTGCTTTTGGTATTTTACCTTGTGATTTACAATGGTCAATTTATTACTTTTGACATGAATAAGGATTATTTTGTATATATACCAATACTTTTTTATAATATCTCATAATAAGTAATATAACCCAGTCATAAGAATATGCTATAATTATAAAATCAATGACTTTAAGATATTAAACACTTGTAGTGGCATATATACTTTCATCAATGTAGGTGTTTGACTAGGACACAAGTGTATGGGAATCTAGAAAGAAGGTTTATAGCATTCTATATAAGATAAAAGGCCTAGGCCATTAGAATAATATTGATCAGACTAAAGGACAAGCAATGAGTAGAGAGATATAAAATATGGAAACTTCTTAATAGTAAGAAAGGGTATAGAATTGCCAACAACCAAGGTCTATAATTTTTAAGTGTACAAGACCAATGTCTTATATAATATAAAAATAATATCTACAATATATCATAGATTTCAATTGTAATTTAATAAAAATATTTGTGGATAAATATATGCCCCATATGATGATAAGATTCATTTTACAAACCTAAGATATCTCTATTAGCAAAATCTATTATCATCTTTGGCAACTACAGTGTAATTGACATCTTTAGAAAGTATTGTTTAATCTCTCAAACTCTAGAGTTAATACCACCAAAGTTAAAGTAACATCAAAAATATTAATCCATCAAAACAATAGTTTTTAAAATAAGAAATAAAGCTAGTTTTATAAGTACCATTTAATATATTTGGAGAGTGTGAATGCAATGCCACTCAATATACACTTTGGAATCATAGTTGGAAGTAGAATTGATTCTTTAAAAACAAACACGAGCGTTAAAACTTTAAAAAAAAGCCTACCAATTTTACTCTACATTAAAAAAAAAAAAAAAAAAGTATTCCCTAGATTTAGTGATACATAGTGTAAATGGAAATGAGATATAGTATTATACATAATCATAATGATAAAACCTTATATGTTTATAACCTTAACTTGATGAAGAGGGGAAAATTAATGTGTGATGGTGAAGACTGCGCTGAAATTAAAATATATATATTTTATGTTCTTAACTTTTAATAGTGTTAGCTCATAAAATTATTTATTTAGCAAAAATTAATATAGTATAATAATATTATTTAAGTTTTAATTTGTAATACTGTATATTCAGAAAATTATATTTTTAATAAATATTAATATAATATAACAATATCGATCGGATTTATTTTAATGAAATTTTTTAAAAGTGACAATCATGTAAATGTCAAATTTAAGGTTAAAATTAAAAGTAAACACACTCACTCCTTTACAATGCACCACCACTCCTAAAATACAATTGAAAAACACCTCTACATATAATTATAGACTGATTTTACAAAATATTAATAAAATAATATATATTCTTCTCGCTTTCATGCTTATACATCATGCTTCCATTACAAATTAACTACTTATAATTATAATGTAGCTAAACTAATTAATTCTATTATATGAAAAACATTAACTTTATACTTGTTATGATGGATTCTATTGCTTCTAAGCTTACGTGTGTTTCCCGTGTAAGAAATCAAAGCTTATAAATTTTATACATCAAATGATATAATTATATAATAAACCATTACATAATATACACTAACTAAATACTTGTTCAATGGCTTATATGGCTACCAAGTTTATACAATAAATTTTGAAATTGAAAGCCTACCCTCTTTATTCAATACACGTTTCCATTTAAAGCGAAAATTATAATTTTGACGTCTTAAAAACCACCAAAAGGCGCAGTAAAAATACAAAATAATATAAATATATAATAAAATGAAAATTAATAAATGCTTATAACGACGTAATACTTGGAAATTTCGTTAAGAAGGGATAATATATTGTTTTACAAATTGATCGATAGGATTTGGCTTGTAAAAATAAAGATAAATGTTTAAATTAAAATTAACATATAAATCAAACGCGAGAGACATTCAAATGCTTTAATTTCAGACTTAGGGGGGAGGGCTACGTAGATTGTTTTGTTTATGTCGATCTCGACCATAGAGCCTGGGATTTTGGAGAGTAATCTGATTGCTAAGACGGTGGATGAAAAACAGGAGATGAGACTAAGAATAAAGGGGAGGATATGCGGGCTCATACATCTTTTCTAGAGGTGCTATCCTCAACCAGGCCGACCTCTAAACAGTAAATCAAACCCCAGCGACCTACAGAAAGACCCATTGCGATCTCCTTTAATGGAGAGGCTCCGACTGAAGTGATCGAAACTAGAGCATGGATCACTAACAGGGGAGTTATCTATAGATTTGATAATAATGAACTTGTCTGAAGGATCTAAACAATTGGTTATCGATGTCTTACAATCATTTTTGTAAGGAAACTAGAAATTTACTCTTGTACAAAAAGTTGATTTTTATAATTTTTAATGTTATTGAGAATAGGAACAAGGTCTGAGATGGGTGTTGGGCTACGGGAGAAGACCTGCTTCAATTTAAACCTTGGTTCCCATCTTTAACCCCCTTATCGCGTCTTTCACTGTCAGGTCCATCTAGGTTCGTCTACCAAAAATTTCTCTCCAATTCTGGTAAAATCGTTACTTCGAAGCAAAAAAGATTCTTTCGGCGATTATATCTCGATAGATTCTAACACTCCTGACTGCTGTACATAACGTTTTCCACAATAATGGTGGTTGTTTATATCTCAAAAATATCTCCCAGCAACAACTACGCTGAAGGTTGGGAATCGATCTTCGAAATAATCCTTAGATTATGAGGGGTTTATATTTTTCTTATATAGATATTTTGAGATAGGCCACTTAACATTGACCCGTAGAAGTGCAAAAAGAAAATGGGAGACTTAATGGTGGTAAGATTGCTTTCCCGAACTACTTATAATGAATGAAACTACATCTCTCAGGGAAGAGGATTTGACCTATATTTGGAAAATTCAGTGCTTGAGCAAATAGAGGAGGATCCTTTGGTAACATGTAAGGTTCGTAGGGATCTAGCTGAGAGGTCCGTGGAGCTATGAATTAGGGCAGAACAGAAGGTTGTCGTACCAATGGGTAAAATGGTCAATGTTTTAATCAGAAAATTTCAACCCATTAACCCTTTTGAAATTGGTAGCTTTATTTATTTTATCGTTTTTGGAATTGAACATTTTAGGTTAAAGAGGAAATTGGATCAAAGTTCGAAAGAAGAGGAAGGGACAAAACCCACTGGTTGAAGAATCCAATACCATGATCCCTTGTTTAAACAAAAAAGGCGACAATGCGGGTGCTAGTTTTTAGATTCTCTACTATCCCTAACAAGTTGAGTGTCGTTGGATTGAACGTTGAAAACAAAAGGTTTTTGGCAACTTTTGGCTGACGTTTCGATGGCTGGGATTGTTTGATGGTTCGTCGGTAAGTTTCTAGTTGGATTTATGGTTTGTCCCAAGCGAATTACTAGTAGAAGTATTACTGAGCTTAAATGTATTATCTTTTTCTATATTTGTAGGAATCTTTATGAACATTCAAAATCGTATTGTTAACCCTTATTTCTTATATATATATATAAAATATAATATAATATGTTTTTAATGAGTATTGAGGTGGTGGTATAGTTGTGAATTGGTATCATAAAAAGAAAGATATTCAGATTCAAATTTAAACGATAATAATATGGTCGAGTATTTATTAGACATCCCGGTATTAAATTAAATAGATGATCATATGACTTAGTTATATATTATACTAGGTAAAATAATATTATGCATATTCCAATACATGCTATAGTCTAAAGTCATGGCACCATCCTTTTTGTCAAGTAAGAAGATATCTTATACGAGTAAGATGCATTATTTGTCCACATCCTTTATTGATTTTATACTAAGAATTAAATTCTTGTTATGATAGTAGATTTGTTCTAGACTATCTATTCCATGATCCTAATAAAAAATAGTTTCATCTAGATATCCTTTTTATCATTTAGATGTAAAGAGAAAGGATTTGAGAGTCCATTCCTCAAATTATTTATATAAAGGTTGTTCACTATTGGATAAAAAATAAAACTCATAGCCATCCCTTGAATTTGTTAAAAAATAACACCTTTGAGTGAAGAAAAAGTGGATGTCAAAAAAAATCTACCAATTGAACTATTTATTTGTCAGTGCATTTTACAAAAACACTAGTTCCCTCTCACTATGCACATCATATAGAATTGAATATCCCTTTGTTAATTTATTCACACTTCATATCCCGTATCCATTATAAACCACTATACGTTTGACCCATCAATAAACTAGGCTTGTCATTTCCATTAAAAAAATTACCATATCCCTAATATTAGTGAATAATCCATTTGAAAAATATGTGATATCTCCAATGGTTTTATCTCAAAATGAAGTAATCATACTCAATTTCTAACTGTCTAAAATAAATTTTATTAACAAGCTACATTTATTGTGATGAATAATCCATTTACAACATATGTGACATCTTCATTAGTTTTATCGTAGAATGAAATAAACATACTCGGTTCCTCACTGCCTATATTGAAATTTATGGACAAGCTATATTAATTATAATGAATTTATTTTTATTTTCATACATTTGGACTGTTGGTCTCTCTACTTCTCCTAAACATAACAATCATATGCAATGTGAAACCTTAAAAAAAATATGATTATAAGATATACTCATTGACATATTGTAAGCATTTACCACGTAAATAAACAACTTTTCTGACAAAGCCCTACTCTTAAAAGAATATTTAAAATATGCATTGTCTCAAATATCTTTTTTTTTAATATATAATTTGAAAGTTGAATATGGAAAAATACAAGACTATTCAAAGATTTGAGTGATTAAATATACAAACCATTAACTCGACATTAATGAATACCATGCCATAACTTTCCACTAACAAAAATCACTTCATATCCAAATACACCTAGCATACATAACATAGAAATTCCATTAAAAAAATATTGCGTTTCTTAGTTACTTACTATTGATCACAAAGGAAGTCTAGGTTTGAGTCATCCATTGTGAACCAACAATAACTAATATGTAAAATATAAACATAAAGTGTCCCTACATGTGTTGTCTCACATAATAATGTTGTCTCACACAAGTACTTATTAGTAATGATTTTAGTCTATATGTCCCCTCTTTATTACGAAAGGGATAAAATAAAATTAAACATAATCAACACTTATAAATTTTATGTAAGACTTATATAAATTATAAAGTTCAAATTAAAAATTATTAAATATTAAAAAAATTATAATTAATTTTAAAATTAAAAAATATTTTAAATGTTCTATTATTTTACTTAAAAATAGTGTCTCATGATTTTTAAGTATTCAAATTTCAATATAATGATGTAAACATATTTATAAATCTAATATAGAACAACTGAAAATCATACAATATATATCATTAACACATAACAATAGACACATAGAGTCTTTATGCACAATAGAAAAACAAAATACTCTTATTGATTTTAAATGAGATATTTCAATAAAAACTCATATTAATAAACTCATGAATGACATATTAAACATCTAGTGTAAAAAAGGAATCCATTAATATATGCGGCTCGTTCTTCCATATCAAGTCAAACATGCAGATTTTTAAGCAATTATTTACACACAATTTTACAATTTCTTAGAAATAAATTTATCCCCAAAAACCTTTAGTTGTTCACTCGCTCAAATATTCTCTCCAATGAACTTCATCTTTCTATAAAGACATTTCCTAATAAATGTTATTAATGTCCCCATTTTTCAACATCTAATAATGTGGTATTTTACACTTCGTATTGCAACTTTTTAATTTCATTAAATTGTAAAATAACTCCAAAATGAACTTGAATCTCTGATAAAGTGTTCTCATACTTCAAGCCCTAGATCTAACAATGGATGGATCGTATGTTGGCCAAAAGTAACAACATGATTGTTTCAAGGTTTAAGGAGATACGTAGAAAAACTATGCTAATTCGTCACATTCTATTTTGAAAGATGGGCTTATAATCCGGTCAAAATCGTCCATGGAAATTGTAAGATGTCGTACAGACTTTAGCATATTTCCCGTATTCCAAGAAAATTTTGAAACTTTGCCATGTTCTATTTTTATAGATGATCTTTCAGTGATGTCAAGATGTCTCTTTCAAACTACGTGCAACAACATTTATACTAATTAAGGACACATTAAATACATGCAAAATTCACCTTGGAACAACTTTATGTTCGAAAAAATAACATTTTCAAAATCCAAATTCCATGTATAAAGTAATGTTTAGTGGTGAGTAGGTATCATTAATCCATTAGTAAATTCATCGTTATATTACACTTTTGATGTTAAGAGGATAACACTGCCTTAGGGAGAATCCATCTCAACACCAGCTTTTAGTAATTCATTCCTAGATTGAATTTAATGACCCATATCCAGGTTGACTTTAAAGACGCATTTAAAATGAAACATTGGTGTAACTTTATTTAAAAAATTGATATTAAAAAATAGTATTTTTAATTAATCAATATATTTTAACATCAATTAATATTATTTTAATTAATTATTTGATATGAATTAATAAAGTATTAATTTTATTTTCAACATAAAAATTTTAAATGATATATATAAATTACAATGAAAAATAATCAATAAAACATGATAAATTTTTTTATAATAATATAATAATAATATAGAATTCACAATAAAATACTTATAAAAAAATACGCACAATCTTAATCACGATTCACCCCACACAAATATATCATCCTACCCATGATCGCTTTACCATAAACAACCACCATCGCTCCCACTACCATCTTCCCAATCCTGCAATCATTAAACCCATGTGCACCCTATAATTCACTATCTTACCATGTATTATTTGAAACGCACCTCCTCCACATTGAATTGATCTCGATTTCCCACTATGCAGGTGCATAAAATGCAATGAAATATTTATTAAAGTTTTACAAAATAGAGTAATAAAAAGTTTATATTTGACTGTCATTTTTGAAAACCTGACTATTTGCATAGCCAAAACGTGACTTCGTTTATATGTCACTGATCTATGTAGACGTAATATACCTTTGGGTATATCCTCGTAATTATGTATTGCCGTCTCTCTACGAAATGTAAGAGTACATTTATGTGGAGAGGGGTCAGGGAAATCATCATCACTGACATTTTATGAGGGGGAACATGAATGTGGTTGGGAAAGATGGGGAGACATATTAGAAAGGGAACCTCTATTGTCTAACGAAATTGCTTAAAAATTTCAATTTTATGTTGAACTCTTCAATTTCATGTTTAATTCAGTTAATAAAATTTAAAAAAGGTAAATTATACTCAAAAATAAATAAATTGATATAAGAATTAAAAATATTTACATATAAAAGTGAAAATAAAAAAATGATAAAATTTATTAAAAAAAAAATCATATAAAAGATGGAGATGGAATGTGAAAGAGAAATATGATGTTCTCTCTCTAATTATAGTGTGTGATAGAGAGATGGAGAGAGAGATTGTGAGAGATAGAATATGTTCTCTTTATTAAAATGGAAAATGGAGAGAGGGAGAGGTGAGAAGGGTGAAAGGTTGCATTATCTCCCTTTCTCTAATTTAAGGTTAAATAGAGTGATAGAGATGTATAAGGAGACTCAAACTAGATACAATCTATCTCTTTAACTCTATTAGTGTATGTATTTAATTTCATATTTTTTTAGCACATATTTATCTTGATTAAGTGTAATATTGAAGTAATTAAGATGCACATGTACATTATTAAATTATAATAAAATTTATTGGTGACGACATTATTTACATTTTCAAATCAATATTGACATTTTGCACATGGTGCTCATTATTCATTTGAAAATTACCATGTGTTCATATTTATAAATGTAATTAGATTTATACCTCTACTTTACCTATTTATGTACCTCTATTCAAGACTATTTTCATCTATTTCCAATACAATCTCTTATCCTACTCATATTTGGTTTCTCTTTTACAACATAAGTCTCTTTCTACAATTATACATTTAATGATTAATAATTTATTTTGCTCGAATACACTACTCCTCGATCATGGCTCATTATATGTAATGGCACTTACTCTTACATGGTACCGAATCTAGTTATGGTGAAATGAATATATTTTTTTAACCCGATTTTTAAATCCTTACTAGCTAAGTTTGCTTGTTATAGATCATTAGGTTTCTGAATATGCTCTTCTATTACATTCTAAGATGAAAATGAGAATTAAGAAAGGAAGATTAATTTTATATTTTTATAAGTTAATTTTTCATGTATCTTAACCATTGATAATGATTCTGAAAGGCCTCAAAACCTTTGGATCTCATATAAATTAGTTATAATGCAGATTTTTTGCAAAAACTAATTTTCTACAAGTTTATGGGCTCACTTGGGTATTATTCTATGTAATTTTATATTTAAGTTTTATTTTTTTAAAAGGTCATCTTTTTCTAGTTTTATTAAATAAAATATTGGGTATGTTTCAATTTTTTATTGTTGGCATCAATTCTAGAAATATGTGCCACCTTATACAAACTCATCGTATGCACATTTGTGTAACATTTTTCAACATTGATTGACATATTTCTATGTGTATTACACATTACTGGATACTACATTATAATGCATGTTTTATAACATATCCTAGTCACATTGTTATTATGTGTGTTGTGTGATGTTAGGTACTATGTTGAACTATGAACTTTAACAACCTCAATTGTATTTACTTCTATGTAGTGTTCTAACTTCATATATTAATGGTTTACTATATTTATCTATACATACATTATACTATATAAGAGTGTACATCTGAAGAGTGGTACCTATTTTACATTGTATCCATCATTTGCACATATGACACAGATTTAATAGTTGTAGGTGAATAAATTAATATTTTACTCATAGTTATGGCTATCTTTGCACTTGTACGAGTTATAAATTATGAATAGTTTGTACCTATAGATGGTCTACATCAGTAGCACATAGATATACATGCAAAAACATATGGTTTTTTGTTTATATTCATACAATGTGGATCATCAAATTCAATCCAATTATGTTATCAAGTAAAGTAAACTATGGTTAACATTGCATAATCCGTAGAAAAGGTGATGTCACTAAATTTTTAATATTTTATCCCTTGATCATAAAATTTATCCTATGGTCAAAACCAACCCAAAATGGGTAAACAAAGGCTTTATTGTGTAAAAAATTATGCAAAATTATTTTTTTCAAAAATTATGAAAGCATAAATATGTTTTGTACAAGAATACAAAAAATGTTGATTGAAAGATTTTGTAAACCACACAACTTTTTGTAGGTATTTCTTTTTAAGGTATTAATTTTTTTTAAAGTGTATATTTTGTGTGTTTGTAATGGTTTTATTTTCATTTTCTTCTTCAGCTTGTACATACTAATTTGAACCCTTGTCAAATTTTATATACATTAAATATAAAGTGTTAATTATATATGCACTAAAATTTTCTAGTTTTATAGACAATAAAATATAAATTTCCAAACCTATGTTATTGGGGTGAGGAAATGGAGGGCAGTCATGGGGATGGTGGGTTATTATTCATAGTTACAAGGGGTTGTTATTTTCCTTGCTTTCTCTCTTAACAATATTTTTTTACAAATTTCATTATTTCACTACAATATGGATTATTATTTGGTTTCACTTCTCAATCCATGTAATTATTATCTATGGAAATCTAAATTAATTTTTTTTTTTAGGAATAAAGATTTTAAACAGTATAGTTATGGTTCTTGAATCTAAACCAACACCTGATATAGAAAAGATTTAATAATTTAATAGATGTGATGTCGAGAATGGTCTGTTCTTCTACGCATTTTTGTATCTCCTAACTTACACTTTCGCATTAAACCTATAAAATTACCAAATGAAGTCTAGACCATTCTAAAAGAACTCATTGAGAAGCAAGACATAATGACGGTTCCTGAGCTAGATAATTAACTCATTTATTTGAATCCAAGAATTTTTGACACTGTACATGACTTCTTCACCCAATTTAAATCACTTAGGTTGTAGTTCAAATTTTGTGTCATAGAGAAAAATTATGAATAGTTGATCCTCTTAATTTTTTTCAAGTTAGATCATGACTAATTTTTTTGTCTCTACAGTACATGCTAGTAAGAGATCCATAAGAGATATATGGGCCATACCATCCTTAGATTATTTCTAAAAATACTTGACTAGGGAGCAAGGCAAGCTTAACAATGAAAGATATAATGCTTTGACTAGTGAGGATAAGAAACATAACAAGAAAAACTATGAGAAAAACATGTGTCAAAAGATATATGGTACATTTAAAGTAATAACTAATATCTCATATTAAGATGTTAAGCCTAATAGGGAGAAGGTCAAATGCACATGCCTATTGTAAGAGAACTCAACACGATGAACATAAATGTATAAGGAAATACATGGATCACTTAAAAACATTTCATGATAAGAATAATATAAGTGTCCTTGATTTCATAACACAAGGTTCATCAACTCCATAGTGTTATAAGGTAAAATATAGTAGTAAAGGTAAAGATAAGAGAAATTCCATTGTTGTAGTTTCATCTCAACCTTCCACATGGGTGATTAACTCTGGTGCTTTACATCACATGCCTTTCTCAAATGAATTTTTATCATCCTTAGATCCATGTTATATGCATTATATTTTGATAGGTGATGATACTTTTGTTCAATTTTATTAGAGAATGTATGTTAAACTGAGTGATGTGACATTTAATGATGTTTTACGTGTCACCTCACTATCAACTAATTTCCTATCTATTTATCAAATCACCCAAATTGAATTATATAAGAGATTTGAGTTTACCTTATTTATATGGTCATTAAGGAGTTTAAAAATAAATTTAGAGTCAAAGTTTGGAAATAAAATCACAAGTCATGGTTATAAACCTTCTCAAACTTTGTGTCTGTTCACACTTTTACATAATTACTCACCCATTAAGATGGAATGAGTAAACTAATCCATGACCAAATTTAGAATCTTAACTATCACTACATGTAACAATTTAGTCAACATAATATAATTATAGGGTTCCCTCATGTTTGATTTATTGATAATGTTGACATAGTTACATAATTGGTAAATAACCTAAAGTGAAGTATGACAATGTAAAATCATGGAAAGCTATTTAGATATTCAACATGATTATAATTTAAATTTATGTTCTATTTCCATATCCATCATTTAGTATGACTAGACGTATTTTTATTCTATTTGCATAGTCAGGATCTGATTCTTCTACCCACTAAAGATATATTTTTATGTGTTAGTGTTGCTTTTTTATTTCACTATATGTTTTTATATAGACATCCATTTATATTTTTAGATATAATATTAAGGTCACCTAGGTGCAATATTTATGTCATTAATTTGCACATACACTTGACTAAATTATAGTCAAATTGGTGGTTGTGGATACTCTTAACATTTAGCTAACAATGTTGACATTTTACACATAGTGTTTATTATTCATATGGAAATTATCCTATGATCACATTGGAAAATAAAAGTAGCTTTATATCTCTCGTCTACCTATTTAGGTACCTTTTTTCAAAGTTATTTTCATCTATTTATTGATACATATTATAATTATCCTCATATCTTATTCCATTTTTACAAAATAAATTTTTTTCTACATTTATAGATTGAATGATTAAGATTTAAAAGTGATCGAATACATGAGTCCTCAAACATGGTTCATTCTAACCAAATGTCATTCACTTTGAAAAAAAATCAAATGATGCAAGTGGAAGGGGAGAGAGAGAGAGAGAGAGAGAGAGAGAGAGAGAGAGAGAGAGAGAGAGAGAGAGAGAGAGAGAGAGAGAGAGAGAGAGAGAGAGAGAGAGAGAGAGAGAGAGAGAGAGAGAGAGGTTACCTTAAATTTTACTTAATCTAACAAAATTATTTAGTTCATATTTACCTAATTTTATTTTTAATCAATTAAAAAAATGAAAGTATCATTTTTTTAAATTTATAGGATCATCATCTTATTATTATTTTAGTACCCAAAAACATTAAAATGACTTCTTGTTACTTCATTTAACCTCAATCCAGCTCCTTATTCCTAGATTTTACTTTTCCCTTCTTCTCCTAAGGGGGTGTCCTCAATAAATTCACTTCTATCACTATTAAATGGGGAAGGAGTGAAAGGTATTTTACTTTTTCTTTGACCTCCTTAACTCCATCTTCTAGTCTTCCTCCTTAATACTCCACATCCCCATCATGACTTCATGTCATCCTCATCCAAATTATATACAATCACCACTTATCCTACCCCATATGAGGATAATTCAAATTATCCATGATATCTCCTTTATATATATTTTAAATCCTTGTTTCAACATTCCCTAATAATTTTATAAGAATTCTAAAATCCCTCCCAAAACCTCAAAAAGTCTTATCAACACTCAACCCTCTCAAGATCCTCTTAACCCTCAATTATAAATCTTCCAAAATATATCCTTTTTTTTCAAATATACCTTTTAAATCCAATATATACCTCTCATCCTTTAATCACTTTAAGATCATGCAATAAATCCTAAATATGCAACAAGAAAATGCCTTCTCACACTAACACTTGAATTTAATCCTCATTGTTAATTTTTATACTCGCATTAACTTTCATATTTCACACTCTTTCTCTCTAAACAAATTCATGATTTTCCTCTATAGTGAAATCATTCACTCTTAAATTCCCATTTACTCATTTCAAATGAAACAAAATTAATATGTTCCTTCTGCATGTCAATTAGACATGTTATTTTTCTAAAATTTTTATTTTTATTTTATTAAGTATTATTATAGTTGGCATTAGGATCACTCTACCTTAGTTGACATCACATTGACACTTTATAAACATGTTGTAGTTAAATTAGCATCCACCATATAGGGAATATTGTAGGCTAACCTAATATCACACTATTATATTTAATAATAATTTATCTTTTACGTCTATCAATAATAAACTAAGGAAATCTGATCTAAATATGTGATAATCAAGCCCAAATTGACTCTAAATTATTGTATTGGGTCAATTAATCACTTATGCATATCTCATTGAATGAACATTTTAGAATAGAAATGAGGTCTATCAGACCTGCATTAATCCAATGTGATAAGAAAGGGTCAATTTAGGTTTAATTATCCCACATTGAGATTCATATATTTTAGGTTGTTTCTTATATAATTACTAGTTAAATAGTTTTTCATTAACTCAAGATGGTAAGAACATGGTGCCAATTAAGCTTGAGTTGATCGATTATGATAATCTAGGGTTAATTCACCTCATTGGTGTGTCCCTATTGAACTAATCACCTCATTCATTCAACGTTGTATTAAGATAGGGGAATTTGATCCATAAATGGCCTAATGTGATAATACACATACAATTTTAGATTCATTAGCATCATTTAAGTACCTCATTGAACCAAACACTTTGTTGGTTTAATGAAATGTGGATATGGTATTGTATATTTATTAGTTTAATAAAAATTAGAGTGTTTTATTCTTCATTTGTTAGATATATGTGTATGTATAGGTTACAGTTTATGATATCACACATTGATATTTAAATAGTTTGAAATTTAATATGGAGGGTGTTAAAAATATGTATATTGGATCAATACAAAGACAAAACCTACCACGTAAAAATTATAAAAAAGTAACATTCTTGTTTATACCATAAAAATAAATAGTTAAAAATATTATAAGAAGTCACAAGTTTTATATCCTTCATACAACACTATATTCTATATTACAATAAACATACTTACTCATGTGTTTTAAACATTCATGGAAATTATTGAATTTCCCTCTACTCAATTTTCTATGTATAACCTATTCACATGCTTCATAAGCATCATCATATTCTAAAGAGGAACTATGCCTATTTCCATAACTTTACTTTGTAAAATACGTGTAACAAGCGAATATACACATAAACTATTGAGAAATTTTATCATTTTATAACATTACTTAATAGTTCTATCTTAGAGCATCACCAAGACATTTCTTGCACTTATTTAGTTTAGTAGATATAATGAGAAAAGTGTACAATAATTCTTTAATTATATTTCCATTAATTTGACATGTTGCATATCTCTTCATAGCACCTTACTATGACTCAAAAACTATACTCCACTTCTTGACCTTCCAATATGTAGTGAAATTGGTCAAATAACCCTACGCCATTCTACCATATTTCTCAGACATTGGAAACCTAGCACAATTATAGTAGGCCATATCCACATAATCTTATGCAACCATCTTTATTTGAATAATAAACCTTCACAACATCCAATGCAACCAGTTCTTTCCACATAAACACTTTGTGAAATAATCACCTTAAGGAAAACTATCATTCCATAGATACATGAAAATTCAAGATGTTTTCAAAAAATTAGTGTAAATTATATATTTTTTAAATTTGAAAAATATTAGAAAACAAAATTTTTTTGGATAAATTAGGGAAATTTTGACAAATCAGGGAAAATGTTTTTAAAGAAAAGATAAAATGTGAAAAATAGAAGAAAATGGGGAAAACTATGAAGACATCAAGAAATCAAGGTAGATTAGGGAAAACTCAATAAGGAAATAATAGGGCATATTCACAAAATTTAGAAAAAACTAAAAGGAAAAATTAAAAAACTAAAAAAAAAAAAAAAAGAAAATTAAGAAAAATTACAAAGATTTCAAAAAATTATACTTGATTACTAAAAATTTGTGAAATTCATATAATCTAGAGACCACTTGAAAGATTAGCAAAATTTTGAAAAATTAGGAAAAACTCAATTTTTTTTAAATTAATAAAATATTTAAAAAAGGGGGAAAATAAAGAAAGATTAAAAATTATAAAAATTATAAAATTAAAAAGAATAGGAGAAAATTTTAAATAAATGTAATTTTGAAAAAATGGTGGGAAATTTGAGAAATTAAGAAAATTTTGAAAAATTATATTAAATTAAAATGATTTTGAAAATTTAATAAAACTCAAAAAAAATGGAAGAAATTAAAGTAGATTGAAAAAATAAGAATAAAAAATAAAGAAAATTATATAAAACTAGAAAATTAAAAAATATTAAATAAAATTAAGAAAAAATCAAAATAATAGATTGAATTAAATAACATGAAAAACTAATCCTAATTGATAACCTAATAGAAGAATAAGTTGTTTTTTTGTTGTTGTTTTTTAATATATATATATATATATATATATATATATATATATATATATATATATAAAATTAAAACGAAAAAAAATGGAAATGTATATATATATATATATATATATATATATATATATATATATTAAAATGAAAAAAAATGGAAATGTAGAACAAATTATAGAAAATTTTAAAAAAGCTGTATTTTTAAAATTTTGAAAAAATTGGAGCAAATAATTGTACAAAAATCCTTAATACTGCCTTTGATTTGTTATTTTGTTGGCAGCAAGAACCAGGTCAATATGAAAACTAAATAGTGTATACATCTTGGATTGTTGTTTTCTTTATTTTCTATGTTTTATAGGTACAATACTACAAACAAATTGAAGCTTCAAAATGAGATCTCCAAGGTGAATTTCATGGGTTCCATCCCCACATTGTTATTCCTCCAAAGTCAATTTCCATCCCCACATTGTTATCCCTTAAGAGCTAATGGTGTGTTGAATCATTATTTAATACATCCTCTTAGACAATTTGTTAATTTATGTTAAACATAACCTGACTTTGCTTTACCTCTAAACTCGAGTACACTTTAGGGACTCTAACTAAGTCACTAACTCTCTATACGGATTGACATTAAAAACCGGCACTCCAGCTCATCCGAAATCAATCGAATATCATGTTGTAAACTCTATACCAACTAGGACATGAAATTTGGACCTCTTGTGTGCATTAACTTACACATTGAAATATTTCAAGTATATTGTAAACCATTTTTATAACTACTGGCAAAATTGTGAGCCAACGTGAAAAGTCAATGGTTTAAGTGTAACTGGCCGAACCTGAGGCACACCAGATGCGAAAATCGCGAACCAGAGGGAGATCAAGGGGTGAAATAAGCGACATTGGCAGATCACCCAGAACTCTGTGAGTAGGAGGCATTAGAAGAACTTTAGGTTTCGCACAATTGGGGATTTCTGGAAGTTTTAATCGTGAGCTTGAAATTTGATTTGTCATATTTATTTATTCTTTCTAATTGGTAGAGTAGATGATTGGAAATATTTAAAATCCTCAGACTTGCATTTAACCAACAAGTGGGAATCCAACAGTCATCTACCGACATCCAGTTGCAAAGAGGGCTCAACCGATGTAGGAATATCTTGGGCAAAGGAACTGCCTAAACTCTTCAAAGATCTGCAATAGTTATTTTCTAGATTTGCAGTTCAAGATCTTGATGGAGACAAAGACCGGCTTTTTCTCTTCGGAGATCCACCAGACACTTCACCCGTTTTCACAACTTGTAAACCCAATCGCGTTTAGTAACTGCCTTTGCAGTTTTGAGATCCAGCTGATATAACTCCAAATTTTGCAGCTTGAAATCCCGTCGAAGTTTGAAAACTGTTCAAACTCCTAGAAGTTGCGGCATAAATTGGAAGCTGCCTATGCAATGCGGTAGTTTCACTAGAGTTTTGAGTTGTGTAAGCACATGTTTCTTCTGAAGTCGCTCTGTTTGGGACTGAAGTGAACTTTGGATTTATAATAGGGAAACATGCTACCATATTGTTTAATGGTATAGATTTTATACCACGTTTTCTATAGTTTCCTCCATCTTGTCTCATTTATTTCTCACACCATCCCCAGTTTGCCTCGTGTCGATGTAAGAAAAAACAATCATTTCATACTGACACTAATGTCTTAAATCGTTGCCCAAGATTGACTTCTCGTTAATAACAAATTATCATTCAAAAGTTATAATTATAAATGGTCAGATTAAATATTTGTGGTTTGGTTTATAGTGGAATGTTTAAATCACACAGTAGTGGTAAGAGGGTTTAAATGCTAGCATTAAAATTTGTTGATGACACATCCTGTTGAGGATCCATCTCCCCTGTCATAGAGCATGTGTTTAGTCTTCTTCCACCAAATTTCGCTTCAGCTTAATTGAACGACTTTTAAAATAGTATGGTATTTTAATGAAGCTACCTCTGTCTATTGTGGGAGGGTTTTTTTTTTCAGATAATTTTTGGTGGATATGCAACGTTGATGCAACCTTGGAATTTTAATCGCTGATTTTTTGAAATCTGTTTTGGAATTTGCTTTCTCTTGAGTGGGCAAGAATTGTCCTGAGGTGATGCGGTGGACTGCAAGATAGGTTTCAACTTCACTATCAATATTCTGGTCCATAGTTGTGAAGTGGAAGATAGTGGAAGAAGTGTTGCGATTGGAGTATTGCTTGTCCTCGGCAGTGGACATTTTCTATGATTTTCGTTATTTCTTCACTAACTTTGTTCTCTTTGTTGTAGATCTCTTCAGATATTTAAATTTGAATTTTAGGTGAGAAAATATCCTAGAGGCTAATTTTTCTGTTTTCTTGATGCAAGTATAAAGGTTTTGTTATGTTTGGTTGAAAGTGCACATGTAAGAGGTAGACTTATAGTGACTTTGTGTCATAGCAATTTGTTTGTTTAATCTATAAGGGATGGATAAGATGGTTTCAGCTATGGATAACATAGTCCAGGTTATGGAGAATGTTGTGTTATTTTCCATCTCTCTTTATGTACAAGGAATAATTTTGATTTATCTAAATATTAGTTTATTTTTAATTGATTCATAATTTAATTCTTTCATTTGTTTTTTTTACACATGATGAGCATTGTTATGGGTACCCTTCAAGGATCACAAAAACCCATTATTGATGTTGTAGTTGTGTCCAAAGATCCAGTATCTCCCTATCACCACCTTATTCAAATGCATAAACTCTAGTGAGAATACATAGTAGAATTGTGTTTTTTAGTCTTAAATTAGTGATACTCAATGTAAAATTTACAATTATCTACACATATAGATATAACCATATATGTATGATCCATAATATTCTCCATGTATGATATATTTGAGGTCATGTAGCCCTACGTAGCCCTTAATGTGGAATGTGGCAAATTTAGAATCACATTGTTGAAAGAAAAAAAATTCATGTAAAATCAATCATTTTCGATATCATTTTCATGCATTAACATTAATAATTTTTATGTTGTGTAGGTGCCACAATTTTATATGGATGTGGAAAAAAAAAAAAATCTTTCACACACTAAGAGGAGGGTTTCTATTCATAATGAATCATCCATCACCCCCATTCTATATGAGTGGTGATGACCTTTTGAGGTAAAAAACAACATTAGATCTAGTTATTTTTCTGGGGGTACTTATAGGTATAATTCAATTTGTCTGCCGATATGGCTCACTTTACATATCTATATGGCCCATTTTTCTATGTATAATGTCTAGATTGTATCCCAA
>JARHVA010002775.1:2045000-2067500 GCA_037957365.1 Torreya grandis | reverse complement strand
TAAATATAGTACTTTATAATTTTTTTTCATTTATAATAAATATAGTGCCAATATAATGAGAATTAAAAAAGAATGTTTTAAAAAGTGGCATTCAAATCTGAGTTACCGAGCAAAAGTTATGGCTAATAATATTTCACATCATTAATGACTTATTTTATGAACTTACACTTAAAAGTTTAAAAAGATTGACCAAACAAGGGGTAGAATATCCTTCCATCCACTTTTTGGAACTAAAATATTTTTTTTGACCTACATAAGACAAATTATGTCAAAAAAAGTGCCCCTACACACCTCTATAAGTTCTAAAGTCACAAATAGTTCCACTTTATGAATTAAATGTACAACTAATTTAAAAAACCTAATGAAAAAAAATAAAGCTAATTCAACTTAAAATAAATGGATTTAATTATTTTAGGGATCATTTCATAAAAAAACTATCTATAAGGGAAACAAAATTTTTAGGTTTTCATTTATATGATTTTGCAAATGAGCTTGAGAAGGGAGACCCAAAGATGAGTGTCACCATGTAGTGGTATGTTCTTATGGAGTGCATCTATAGATGTTATTTTGAATGCTTGGGTAGGAGATATAATAAAGGTCTACATGAAGGTGGTTTAGATACAAGTATAGATTAGAACATCAATGACATATTCAATCGAGAAATAGATATTTTGAAATTGTATCATTTTCCAAGGCCATACAATTATTTCATCTTCTATGTAATCTAAACCAGTTATGCTATGCCCTTTTATGACCAAGCATAAAAATAGATGTAACAAACATCATTGTGATGATGAAAATAATAATTATGGCTATCCTTACATTTTGAGATTCGTCAATCCTCAAAACATTAATCAGCTAGAGATTTTTGTGCTTCAATAATAGGTCAAGGGGCCATGGTAGGCTACCATAAAGTAGATGTAATCAAATGAAAGGTTAGTTTGAACTAAATTGATGCTTCAAAACCTGATTATGAGTAGTATATACCACCTTAAATGATAATGGTGATCCTAGAAAAATTACACAAATCGTAGGCTTAGTGCTCACCAAGTAGAATATTTATAGATAGATTATAATAATATGATGAATACATATAAAGGATCTAGAGTATAAAAGATAGAAACATATAGTCTAATATGGAAGGAGAATACATCAATAGAGAATACTCTTAATAATGAAAATGGAAGGACACATGTTTTCCTCAATTTAAAGATAAAAGCTCTCAAGATTTGAGAAAAACTAACAACAAATAAACCAAACATTTTTATAATAGAATGGCTCTAATGCCATATAATATTTGTAGTGAGGATCACTAGATCAATTAATGGCCATGGTGAAGTGATCAGAGAAGTCAAGTAAACACACATCATAGAGATGAAAGTAATTGAAACCACCAATGAGTGAAAAAGCATTATAACAAACAATGAATACTCCACATAAATCTTGATAATAAATACAAAGGGAAAGAGATACATATATAAGTGGGAGAGAGAAAGAGGAACCCCACATTATAGTGAATTTGGGACTAACCTTTCCAAATAACCCAAATGGCATCTAAGACCCTAAGCAAGCATAATAAACCATGTAGACAAAAGTATATACCAACATTGGGTCATTTGGTAAAATTAGACCCACATTCACTAGACCAAATGACCATTTCGTTAGCATGCTTCTACTATGTGGTATTCTACCACAACCCGTAGAACATAGACCTTTGTCTGAACGAATTCTTGAGGATTGAAGAATCTCATAATGTAAGAATAGTTGTAATTATTTTTTATATCATCACAATGATGTTTGTTGCATTTGGGTTTGTGCTTGGTTTTGAAACTCCATAGCATAAATTGTTTAGAAGATAGAGAGGATAAATAAACTACATGGCCTTTAACAATGGTGCCATTTTAAAATCTCTATTTATCAGTTGAATATGTTATGGATGTTCTAATCTATAAATGTATCTAAACCATCTCCATGTAGACCTTTATCATATTTATTGCCTAAGAATTCAAAAAAAACATCTATACCTTCACTCTATAGGTCCATAAATCCACATGGAAATGCTCATATTTGTATCTCCCTTCTAAAGATAATTTATTGAATCATAAAAATGAAAATCTAAAATGTTCATTACCCTAACACCTAACTTTTTTATTGAATGATCCATAAAACATTCAAAACCTTTTTAATTTAAATTAAAATAGATTTAATTTTGTTCATTAGGATTTTTTTTTATTGTCTATGTTTTTACCCCTTAATGTTGAACTATTTATCACTTTAGAGATTATAGGGGTGAATAGTGTCACATTTTTTGACTTTAGTTTTCTTGAGGATTTCAACAATTCTATTTCAGTTATGATGAGAGGATGGAAGGGTACCTTACTCCTTATTTAGTTTATTTTTTAGGTAAATTAATGTCATATGTATGAGTTCATATTAGGATACTTAAAAAAGATGAATCACTCAGATTTATGTGGGAATGTAGTATTGAATAAATAATAAATGTATACCAATTTTTTCTAAACTAAAAGCATACATTAAATTAATATTTTAATAAGTTTAATAATTTTAATTAGTAAAATTCTAACACATATAGTTAATTTACAAAGTGCAATCCCAAGATGAGTGCCATAATGAAGAAGGCGACATCAGAATATATTGATATATTTTTTTTAAAATTCCAATTTAAATGCAATTATTTAACACTCAAATATATTGGGAGTGGATTTGGTCTTCTTATAGAATAGAATGGGTAATTTTTTTATAAAACTATATTGTTATTAATTTTATAATATACATTTTTAACGTTTTGTATTTCATATTTTAATATGTTTTGATATAAATTAGTTACGATTTATAATGCCTCTATATTGGATGCCTCTACCCTACTTTTGGTGATGTCATTTATATCCTTCATGTCTCATAGAAGTAGGGTAGAGGCATTATATAACTTATATAGAATTGGAAATTGAGTTGAGTATGATTTACTTTATATATTACTTCCATAAAAGAAAATAGAAGTTATAAAGTTTCCAATAATATTGGTTATGGCACAACTTCCTCTCCATACAACTAGACCAAAATAGTATCATTTAATTTTATATATTAAAATTGATACCAACAAAATCTAAGATAATTATAATCAAACCATTCTTTTCCCTCACAAAACTCAAATGGATTATTCATAATCTAAACTTATTCTTCACAAGCACAAGAACCTATTATTGTACCAAATACAATCAACCTGAGAACGTACCAAGATGAAATTTAATTAAATGTACATAGAATTAAATACACATTTGCTATCTTATTTCCAAAATTTAATTTCTACTAATTATATATTATCACTGTTATTTTATATTTATATATATATATATATATATATATATATATATATATATATATATATATATATATATATATATATATATATATATATATATATATATATATATATATATATATATATATAAACTCTCAACCTCTTCGATTATGTATAGCTATCTTCATAATCATTTGTAATGTCTACTAACATATTTATATTTAATAATTTAAAATAGTACATTTTATGTTGTACTAAAGTAATTAAATATCTGATGTTGTTTGCATAACAAATTGAACTAATAACTGATTAATACAACGGAGTAAAAAAATTAGACCAACCAAGCTTGAATTAAATTTAAATTATCATATTAGTTCATTTTGGGATTTATGGGACCCATTTTCACACCCTTTTGAATCAACAAGGTAATTGGTTCGATGGGTTATACAAATTAGATATATTAACTTTGAAATTATTTTAGATTATTACTTAGGTTCATTTGATTTATATTTTCTTGATTTTTATATTACATTGAATTAATAAACAATAATTTAACTGATACATTTTTATAAAATATCAAAAGAGATATAAATATCAATATGGGATAATTAACCTAACTACCTTTTACATTATTTCTAATTAATATTCGATTAGACTTATTTTTTTTTAATATTTAATCAATGGAGTATATGTAAGGTGCCAATGTAATTTAAACTAACCCAATGCAATAATGTAGAGTAAATTTATGCTTGATTGGCTCACATTAATCTTATTAGATATCATAATATTTTAAATAGATGTGTTGATTAAATTATTATGTATTAGTAAAATTATTAAAAATATAAAATAACATTAGGTTAACCTAAACTCATACCTACATATTGGATGTTAAGTTAACTTGAACATGTCCTTAAAATGTTGATGTTAAGCCAACTTAGGTCAAGTGAATCTAATTTTAACATTAATATACTTGAAAATAAAGTTAAGAAAAGTTAACATTTTAATAAGCATGGAAAGGCAACTTCTTTTAATTTCATTTTAAATGAGAGAGTGGAAGTTTGAATAGTAAGAGGGTTGTGTTGGAGGAGAAGAGCATAGGGTTCATTGCAGAGGAAGAGAATGAGAGTCAAAATAGAGTGTGGGAGAGAGACATGCCAATGATAGTGAGTTTAAGTGTGAGTGTGAGAGGGGCATATTTTTATTGCATATTTAGGGTTGATAGGTATTCATAAGCTTTTTGTGGGGTTTGAGATTTTTTTAAAAAGTAATTTGAGATATATTTTGTGGGGATTTATTATTAAGCATTGGGAGGATTTAATAAGGGTGAAGTGTTGAGATCATTTTTTGAGGTTCTGTGATGGATTTGGAATAATTTTGAAAGGGTTATGAAAAGCTAAATGAAAGAAGAAAAATGGGATAACAAAGATGGAAGGGTTAGTTTATATTGTCCCTTTGTGTGAAAGAGTGATGGTAATTCTCCAAAATTTAGAGGGGTAAGAGTATAATTATTTAGGAGGAGAATGACAAAAATTTAAAGAATAGGAGGCTTAATGAGAAGGACAATTACATACCTTCTTATCACCTTGAAAATAGTGATTGTAAATATTTTATTGAGGAGGCCCTTAATATAATAAGGAAAGAATAGAATTTGGAGAGGAGGATGAAGGTTCTAGTTAGATGAATCAATAATAGGACACCATTTAATTTTGATAGTCTAGAGGAAGAAAAAGATGATGAACCAGTGTATTTTTATAAATAAATTTTAAAATATTCTAATTCCATAAAAATCTTAAATTAGGTTAAATTTAAAGTAACCTCTTTTTGTGTCTTTATCTACTCTCTCCTCTATTTTTATCTCTATCTTTACTTCTCACACACACACCTACATGTGTGTATACCCACACAAATGAAACAAAAGAAAATGAATGTGCAATCACACTCACACAAACACACATTTAAGTTAAAAATATAATTTAACTACTTCGTCTCTATCTCCATGTCTTTCCCTATCTTTAACCTTGAATGTCATAAAAATTAAGAGAGATAGTGGGATCTCTCTCTCTCTCTCTCTCTCACATTTAATCTCTCCATCACTTCCTTACTCCCCCTCTCTATATGTCAAATTAGATTTGGATATATAATGGTATTCCTCTCTCACCCCCACCTCCCTCTCTCTAATATGAATATTTCTACTTTTTTAATGTAAAATTTATATTTTCATTATTATATGTAAATTTATTTAATTCATATGATTTTTGATATTAATAATTTCCAATTTTTTGGATAAAATTACTAACCAAATTTATCAAAACATTTAATTTGCAAATATATGTCACAAGGCATTACAGGGTTACATACCTAGTATGTCTCCCCAAATTTCCAGCCTAGATTTGTTACCTTCTCCAACCTATAGGTGGCCATGTTTAAGTATTTTTTAGTCATGCTAGAATTCATTCGCCATAGACATGTCTCTTTTACTTGGTATTTCACAGCCATATTTTGATATTATTTCATGTTACATGAGATGTGAAGGACGATGATTTTCCAAACCTATTTCCATATAATTATAGTCATACATCTCTTAGAAACATAAAAATGAATAAGGACAAGGATACCTAGAGGTGTATTAGGTAAATAAGTGACATATATGAATTTTTATTTAGGACATGTAAAAAGGATGACACACATAAATTTATATGGTAATGTACTATCATAAAAGTTTAAATGTTATAATATCAAATTTTAAATTAAATAGATAATATTAAATAATATGTTAATATTTTAATATTATTAATTGTTTAAAATATTAACAAATAACTAATTTACAAAGTGCAAGCCTTAAGGAAGAAGGTCACATCAAAATATAGTTACTTTTAATTATAAATTCTTATTCAAATAGAATTAGAATTTAAATGGAATTATTTGGCACTCCGAAGATATTGGTAGTAGATTTCGTCCTCTATTTAATGAGATTCGATAATTTTTTATAATAATATATTTTAAATAATTTTATAACTTAACTTTTTATTATATTATATTATTTATTTTAATATGTTTATATTATAGATTGTTTTGTATTTTAACTTCTTTTTTCAATAACATAGATATCATAAAGGATTTGTAAAAATCTTCCCTATGATGTAGGAATAACATAAAAAATATCTAACACATAATTTTCAATGAATTTTATTTTGTGACTTTATTATTTGTTTATCATCTTATTAAATTTTATTTTAACCATTTTATTTTAATGTTTTATATTTTAAAATTTAAAATTTTCATATTTTATAAAAATAAAAAGTTATATTAACAATTTGTTTAAATGTTAACTATTTTTTGAAACTTTTTGTTATAAGATTGAGCACTAGAAGATGACCATTTACTAGTGGGAAGGTATCGAGTATTCTAGTGAAATAAAGCCTAACAAAAACAAGGTTCAAAATCTTAAATCTAGTAAGAGAATATTGTCCCCAATCATAGAAGGTCCATGAACTTTGAAGTAACATTTCATCAATTCATAAGTATAATAATTTTAATTATTTTCTAATTAAGTTAATTTAAATTTTTTAATAATTTAATTGTTTATTATATTGATAATTTATAACAATAAGTTTATATGATAAATTCATGAATCATTTGCTTAAGAGTCAAACTTGTCTATTTGAATGTAAATATTAAAAAAAAAATATGAGTAAATCGAAAACAATGAAAATTGGTACATTGTTCAACTTGTCTTAATAATTTTCAATTTTTATTATTTTATTTTATGAATTTTTAATAAATATTTTGTTTCATTTTACGGAAGCAAAGCATGAAATTGAGGTTGATTTAAAGTGGTACAATGATTCAAATAATATACATGGTAGGATGAAAAATTCAAGGGTGGGCATGGGTTCCAACCTTCCAGTGGGTTGTTGACATTGTGCATAGTGATGGTAGGGGTAATGACATTAGTGTTGAATAGATGTTGGAAGGAGTAAAAAAGGTTATGAGAATTGTACTGATCTTGCTTTGGGTGATGTATATTATACTGATTCATTTATTGTGTGTGGTCAATCTTTAGTGATATTTATACATATTTTCATTGTAACTTCTATTTTACTATTGTATTGCTTTTTAATTATCATGTGTGTGTTGAATTAAAATTAAAATCAAAATTTTGCAACCATGTTTAATTTGTTAGTAATTCATATAAATTCACTAATCTAAATAATATTAAAATTATATAGTCAATTTATAAATATTGTGAAAATAAAATTTTCTAAGATTTATTTTTTGATTCTATATTATTGTAGGAAATAAAATCAAACTAAAGTCACATTATAAATAACCCTATGAAAGGGATTAAATTCAACCATCAAACAAGACTTCAATTTTGTCCTAAGGATGGATTGCTAAATTCATTCATGGGTGTGTCAATACAGACAACGTAGAGAAAAATTCTTAAATTCGACATAGAGATGTGTCATTAAAGCTAATATGCGGATGGATTACCAAATTTTACCTATGGATGTATTTATCCATCCTTTAGGTCAACTTTAAAATCCATCTGTAAATTAACTATAAGGATCATCTCTAAATCAACACTAACCCGTTATTATAAATAGTCTAATATAGTCACAAAATTATTAATAGATTAAAGGCGCATAGAGATCACTAAACCCAAATTTAGACATGAAATTTGGATTTAAAAAAATGTTATGTTTGCTCACTTCAATGTTTCACCTATGTGACCTTTGCATGTCTTTAAATGTATCCCTAATCAGACCAAATGTTGTAGTGCACAATTTGTAAGAAATATCTTAAGATTATTTGAAGATCGTTTGGCAAAATAAAAGATGAAGATGTTTTAAAGCTTTCAAAAAAAAAAAAAAACACGAATTATGCTAAAGGGCAGCTGCGACATCTCAAGATTTTAATATAACATATTGAAAACATTCTAGACCATGTGTCAAAATAAAAGATGGTGAAATAGTCTTTTTGTAGTGTTCCTTAAACCTTGAAACAACTATGTTGCAGATTTAAGACAACATGCCGCCTGCCCAACGTCAGATTTAGGGCTTACGATTTAAAACCAAATTAGTCAGAGATTTGTGTGCAGTTATGAGTGATTTAATTAGTTAAGAAATTGAAAACGCACAATGGGAAGACAAAAATGCATCAATAATGCACAATAAAAAGTACTGACCTTCAAAACATCACTTTGGAGATGCCTTGATAAAAGGATGATCATCATTGGAGAGCAAGGCTGTCTAAGGTAGAGTTAGTATAACAGATAGTTGGTTAAATAGGTAGAGGCTTGTGGGGATAGATCTATTTGATAGGAAATTATAAAATTGTAAGAAAATAATTTTATAAGAATGTGCACGTTTAAGTAGAGCTATAGGTGCGAACCATGTCCATTAATAGACTATCTTGTAAACTAGATGTTTACTATTTGTAGGTGGCTTTATTTGTGAGAGTTTGTACTGTATTATCTTATTTTAAATCAATGAATAAGAGTCTTTTATTTTCAATTGTCCATAAAGACTCCGTGCATGTTCACTGTTTGTTAAATAAATGCACTGCATGATTGAAGGTTGTCATTCAGTAAACCCCTCGCCGTGTTTGCATCATCATCTTGAGGCTTAAAAATATAGAATGATATGGGTGATTATTGCATGGCCTTTTTTATAATGATGGATCATTAAGACATTCGAGACACATGCTTCAAATCATTACTTTTAGGTGAGTGGGTATGATAGTGGACATAGGGTATTTCTTATTGGGAAGTATGTATGGACACTTTGTGTTCATATTTTTCATACTAGTTATTATTGGCTCCGCATGGATGACTCAGACCACGACTTCCTTTGTGATCAACGCAGAATAAATGGGAAGCGTATAATTTTATAAATGGAATTCCTATGTTAGTGTTGGAAGTCATAATTTTTCCATATCTATATTTAGTAATTTGTTAGTTGTATCTTGTTAAGAACTTTTTAAATTAGTAAATTTGTTTTATCGCAGCTTGCAAAAGACCTCTTTAAATTTAGGCTCATGTAAGCATTTAGAAATCAATCAATAGAAGTGTAACAACATTGTGTGTTTTGTGATCTACTGTTTGTCCTACAGATTGGTATCAGAGCTAGCTTATCAGCCTGGCGTTAGAGAGCGACGTTGGAGGGAGGAATAGAGCGAAGCTATTTGTGTAACTGTTTGGAGGAAGAGGTCGCTACAGTCAGCCTAAAGGAAGAAGAGAGCTATAAGATCATGGAGCTGCTTGGAGGAAGCATCACAAATCTGACCGCTGAAGTTAGAAGAGCTTCATTTAGGGGCATGGTCAAAGTGTGTCTATATGTGGCAGATCGATCCTTAACCCAATAGTAAAGGAAATCGCGAGAGATACAGCCCAAGAGTTCGGTGGAGCAGTGCATAGGTCTGACAGAGCTAGATCGTAGGAGATATTACCGCCAGGATTGGAAACACAGAACAGGCAGATTGTGAGTGTTTAATCCTGATCATGGTCAGAGCCCGAGTTGATAGATGCATCCTCACAAAGAGGAGCTTACAAGATGAGAGTGAGCGAGTATAGTCTGCAGAAGACGTGGGAGGAAAGATCCAAGGAGCTGAATGATGACGGCAGCCTATTGCATATCGACGCACTTGTGATAGATCTACAATCTATAGAACCAAAAAAAATTGGAGATCGCTGCCAATAAATAGCCATCAGCGCAGTAGCTCAGACGCGCGCAACACATAAGACAAAAAGCCGTAGCCTTAGTTAAATCTAACAAGGGAAGGCAAAAAAGAGTCTTGGTGCAAGGAGATATTGCAGACCGTGGGAGACTGTCGGAGTAAAGCACCATTTCTTCGTACAATGTTTTATCACATCAAACGATGATCAACGCTCTATAAGCAAGTATTTGAGTTACAAGCTAGTTTTTCAAAAAGCATATTTATTTCAGAGCTGACAAACAAACAAACAAGAAAAGAGAGACTGGATCAGTAATATAGTCGGCAAGGAAGGAAAGAGTTGACATCATCTGTCAAAGTTCGATGGCCAGAACTATGACGTCTGGGCAAAGAAAATGAGGATGAATTTAGTGGCAAACAATCTATGGGAATGTGTGATCAACGATTTCATAGATATCACCAGTGAATCAATATAAAATGCATTGACAAATGCCTTGAAAACCCAATTGAAGGAGAATGGGAGGAAGGATGCGAAAACATTAAATTTAATAGAGAAAACAATGGAAAAAACCATATATCTAAGAATTACAGCAGTAAATTATGCAAAGAAAGCATGGGAGATCTTTCAAAATTCCTACTAAGGTATTGATAAGGTACACTTAGTGAATTTCCAATTGCTTAGAAAAGAATTTGAAATATTGCAAATGAATGAAAATGAGTCTATTTCTATGTTTTATACTAGAATCTATAGCTTAACAAATCAGTTAAGAGTTAATCGTCAAATAATAGATGACCAAAGGATCATTGAAAACATTCTTAGGAGTTTGTCTATGAGATATAATCCAATTTTAATAGCTATTGAGGAGGCCAAAGACCGATCAAGGTTGAAAGTAGATGAACTGATCAGTTCTCTTCAAACCCATGAGAACTGAATGAACATATTCAGACCTTTTCTAGATCAAGCAAAGAAGTCTCAGGGTAGTTTAAGATCCAGGTGAGAGGAAGAGAAAATAGAGATAGAAAGTTCAAAGGTAGAAGAAAATGAAGGATTTACTATGGAAGATCAATTTCAGACAATCAAGAAGGAACAAGTAGCGCCCAACTAAATTCCTAAGAGAAGAAAAAGAATAGTACTTCAAATCAAATGAATGATAAAAGTAATATTTAGTGTTATTATTTTCGTAAGTATGATCATTTTGCCATTGAATGTAGAAAGAGGCAACATAACCAATCAAGACAAAATGCACATGTAGCCACTGATAATGTAAGTGAACCTGATCATTTGCCAAACATGTTCATTGTATGCAATGTTGCTAAGCAGATTAGTGCTGAGGTATGATATTTAGATAGTGCAAGTAGTAACCACATGAGTGGTAATGATAATCTATTTTTGTCCATTGATAAGAATATTCAATTGGATATTAAGATAGGGATCAATGAAAGAGTTCTTGTTATTAGTAGAGGAATTGTCATAATTTGCATCAAGCAAGGTGAAAGGAGAGCAATCCAAGATGTCTATTATCCTCCAAATTTGAAACATAATCTATTGAGTATTAGATAGTTAGTCCAAAAAGAATATAGAGTCTTGATGGAAAATGGAGAGTGCAAAATCTTAGACAAGGAATGAAGCAAAAACATTATAGCTATAAATCAGATGACAAGAAACCAAATGTTTCTTGTCAAAATGCAAATTGATCCTCTCAGGGGTACTACAATCCTACATCAAATAGCCTTCAAGATAGTCATGAAAGATACATCTAGACATTGGTACTTTAGGTATGGGCATTTAATATTTTATGGATTATATCTTTTTATAAGATGAATACTTTTATAAGTTTACCAATAATAGTAGAACCTGAAGGAAGATGTGAGTCATGTATTCTAGGGAAACAACATAGACAGTCTTTTCTATCATGAAATTCCAGAAGGGCAAAAGCACCTTTGGAGTTCATGCACTCAGATTTATATGTCCCATTGAAAAATCTAATATACTCTGAGAATGCATAGTTATTAACATTTATAGATAATTATCATAGGAAATTTTGGATTTATTTTCTGAAAAATAAGTCTTAGACTTTTAAGATGTTTAGATGCTTTAAGGCATTGGTTGAAAAGCAGAGTGGATATTTCATCGAGGGCCTGAAATTAGATAGAGGGGGAGTCTATGTTTCTAATGAATTATTAAATTTTTTCAAGAATGAAGTAATTAAAAATTGGTTCACAACTAATACACTCCACATTAAAATAGAGTGGTATAAAGGAAAAATAGGACCATCTAGGAGATGGCCGTAATCATGTTGAAATCCAAGGGACATTCAAAATAATATTTGGGTGAAGTCATAACAACACTAGTGCTCTTATTGAATATGTGTCCCACAAAGGCTGTTCAAAACAAATAAGAGATATAATTCTGAGCATCTAAAAATATTTGGGTGTGTGGCATACGCACATGTACAAAAAGAAAAATGGCATAAATTTGATGATAAAGGAGAAATGTGTATCTTCATTGGATATTGTGAAGACACTAAAGCTTACAAAGTATTCAACCCTATTACAAAGAAGTTTATGATTAACAGGGATATCGAATTCATTGAAAATGAATCATGGGATGACACCATTGACACTACATTGGGTATCTCAGAATCATTACTCATAGATGCTGGAAATGAAGAAGCTCAAATTAAACAAGTCAAAGATCAACAAGATGAATCATCAACAACACCTATATCACCTTCACAACATGCTCACCAATCAAGAAAATCCAGTAGCCAATTAAAGATGAAAGAGAGGGAGAGAGATTAAGAGGGAATAAGTTGGCTCTCTAACTCAAATGAATTGGGTAATCCCTATTATCCAAATTTGTCTTCCTTGATTTGGCTTTCATTAACATTTTCAAAACTCTATCAAATAATTGACAAACCTTCACTTAATCATATCAACACTTTCCCTCTCTAAATCCTCTCAACCTGAAGTTTGAAATCCTTAAGAATATAACTCAAAATTCCTCACAAAAACCTCTGAAATCCCGCAAATACCTATCTTCCCTATATCATTCATCATATCATGCAATAATCCCTAAATATGCAATAAAAAAATATGTTTTTTCACCCTAACCGTTGAAATTGATAATCATTTTAAAATATAAACTCACACTCACTTTTGAATCTCACACTCTTCCTATCTAATAAGCCTCTTAATATCCCTCTTCAACATGACCCTATTGTTGTTCAACTCCCACTCACTTATTTAAACTGATTTAAAATAACAACATGCCATTTCCATGTCAACTAGTTTTGTTGTTTATTTAAACTTCATTTCTTAACTCTATTATTTTTGACATTAGGCCTACTCTACCTAAGTTGACTTAACATCAACATTTTAGGGATAGATTCAATTTAATGTGATATCCACCTTGAAGGGATGAGTTTAGGCTAACATATTGTCTTATTATATGTTTTATAATTTATTTAATACATAATAATTTAGTTAATATATAGATATTTGAAATACTTTTGAGGTATATTTACGTTGATGTGGGTTAATCGAGTAGAAATGAACTCTACATTATTGTATTCAGTCAATTTAAATTGGATTGGCACCTTATTCATACTCTGTTGAATGAATAATAAAAAAAAAAATGAGATGAATCAATCTTTAAATGATCAAATAAAACAATTTAGGTTCAGTTTATGCTCAATTGGCATATATATATATGTGTGTATTAGTTAAATTAATGTGGTATGAAAACTAGATGAATCGAAATGGAATGAACCCATGTAATAATCTAATTTTAAGTTAGGGTCAATTCAAGTTCTATTCACACCCTTGGTGTAACCCTTGAACTGATCACCTTATTTATACAATGCGATACGCAAATGTGTTCAATCCACACTGAATTGGCCTAATGTGATAATTTAGGTTGAATATAGACTTGAATGATCTCATATATGTACTCGATTGAACCAATTCCTTATTGGTTCAATATAGTATACAAACAGTATTGGATATTTTAATTTTTAAGTACAACATAAAGGTGGTTGTTTTATTTGTTAATCAAATAGAAAATTTAGTAGAAGCTATGAGTGGTTATGAGAAAAACCAAAAATAGTTGAAGAGGGAAAGAGTTAATATGGAGGGACTTAAAATTATTATATATAGATTGAATGAGAATATCTATTGAGTTAGAATATCTAATAAATAAGAATCGCATCCATCAATTACGTATATAGCTCTGTTTATTATTACTAAAATTTAAAATTGATATTTTATAATTTTACTAATATTTGGTAGCATAACAGGTTTTCAATTTTGTGAATAAGTTGTTAAGGGTATTTATAATCCATGAGAGAAGTATGGTTTGATTATATTTCTCTTATTTTATGTAAGTAGCATTTTGCATATATAAAATAAAGTGTTATTACTCGGTTTGATAGCATGGGGTAAGAAACCTGAGGTATCATACCCAAGATTGTTGAATAATTTATAATTTATTAAGGTCTTTTTCGGGCAGAAATCTATCCATTAAAGCGTAATCAATTTCATTTCCAATGCTATATAAATTTAAGATTTAACTTTTTTTTAAGAATTTGATTTGTAGACGTATCTGTGAGGCATGAAGGATATAAGTGACACCTTGAGAAGCAGGTTAGAGGCATACAAGGGACAGGCGTCGCCAATCATAGCTATTTCAAAAATTAATATTGGCACCAAGGAATAGATTTAACCCAGACGGAAGACAATTGAGCAAAATACAACTAATGTAAACAAAGTGCAGCCACGGAGCTTCATATCGTAGTAATTTAATCACAGGTAAGATCGGCATAATGCCCTAAAGAATTAATTTTACAAGCACGGCGGCACTGTCTGAAGTATCCACAAAAATTGCAGCTGCATGGAAAAGCACCTAGCTAGAAGAAAGAAGCAACTGATTTGGTAAGCGGGATAGTGCGGAAATATCCTAACGTCGCAGTAAAGAATTCAGACCAGAAAAAAATTCGTCGGGATTGTCTGAGTAGAAGAGGAGAAACAAATATACTCAGCCACAGAATCTTATAAGGTGTTGAGGAGAAGCATAGGTGTATAAGGAAGACGTCTTAAATCACGAGCCATGGATGTAAAGCTTTTTATAAAATTTTAATACTCTTGATACATGTTTGGTCTTATGTTAAATTAGGTCTACGCAATAATATTGAGTGTTTTCTACTTTTATATATATTTATATAAAAGTTTTTCCCTTTTTTCTAAAATGTGTGTATGTGCGCATGTATGTGTGTTTCTCTTAAAGTTGGACTTTTTTATTAAAGAAAAACAAGAAATTATTTTTATGTTTCCCCCAAACCAAAAACAAAAGTACTCTTATAAATTTGTAATATTGTGTTTGCTATTAGTAACTACTTCCTTTTTAAAAATCTAGTCATATAAATTTGTAATATCGTGTTTGTTATTAGTAACTATTTCTTTATAAAGTGTTTTTCTCCTAATGGATGTATTTTTATAAATTTAATAATTTTAATGTATTTTCAGGTTTAGCTTTCACCCAAAACTTGTGAATTAATTATATATCCTTGAAAATGAGAGTCAATTTTATTTGAAAAATTTAGAACATAATGTAAAATTATATTTTATTTATACTTTCGAAATTAATTTCGCATTAAATATTATGGATTTTTTGAAATATATTTTTTCCTACCAAAATTAAGCTATAAAATATTTATTCTATGACTGGATTTTTAATTGTAACTGATTCCCATCCATGTGTTTTTATTTTGGTGAGTATATTTATGGAAACAAAAACAACTATAAAACCATTTACATACATCATGGAGGGATCTGTGGTCCAAAGGACCATCATATTAAATTTGTTTAAGTGAGCCAACCATGTTAAAGGTCCACAAGTTTTCTACTACATCAATGATTGGAACTTTATTTTAGTGGAAAATAAATAATCGATTGAAAGACAATATCAATGAAGTTCTTTTAGTCAGACAATTTTTCAATCAAAGATAAAAATAATGGAGAATGACTAGTGTAATGGTAGTCATTTTATTGTTCATGATTTAATGAAAATGATCAAGTCTATTGACTTAAAATGCATGGATTAGTATATTTTTACTTGCTTAATGAAGCCAATTCAAAAATAGAAGATATGGATAAGAGGTGGAGGCCAATCCCACACATGCAATAAGTAGCATGCATGTCCTTACTAACTTATTCTAAAATTTAGTAAGCTTTAATTAATTGATCACGTTAGAACTTAGAAATCATACATATTTGTTCATAGTTATAAATAACATGTATGCTCCTAAATTTTTTTTAATGAAATTAAACTAGAGAATGTGTATATATCCTTGATCACACCTGTACACATGTTTTAATCTAAAATATGTTCCAATCTAATGTTCCTCATCTCAAACTAGTATGTTTTCCAGTTTTATTTAGTATACTTCATTTCCATAGATATATACTAAAGCAAGAAATTTAGAGATTGAATTCGTTTAAAGAACATCACAATTTATTTTTGATCATAATAAATATTCAAATAGATATGTTATTATAGTTTTTAGTAGAGGTTACATTGGTTGAAGAACCCTATAAATAATTGAAGATGTTTAGAGTCAATACAAAAGATGTGACAATCCTTATTGATAGGTTGAGTGAGAATAACTACTAGATTTGAATCACATACTATAAAATAGAATGTTAATTGTGCATATACATTTTCTTATATTTATTCAAATTTTATTTTATTGGGGATGTAATTTTAAAATTAAATTGCTCCAATTGATCCCTATCTACAGGATGTGTTAATGGGTCAATTCTGCCTAATTTCATTGATTGGTTTAATGCAAATGCGGATGATCAAGACAACATAAACTTAATGTGATAAATTAGGTTGAATTTAGGCCTTATTGGTCCTATTTTCATACCTCGGTGAATTAATCACACAACTGTTTTGTGGATATAAATTGTGCTGAGGTGGACGTCGAATAGCTATGCCTTATTATTATTATTAACACACAAGATTTTATATAATAAATTATAAATTTGTTTTGATTAATAAAATCAGTCATGGCGCAGAGAA
Organism: Torreya grandis; assembly: GCA_037957365.1. Classification (NCBI taxonomy): domain Eukaryota; kingdom Viridiplantae; phylum Streptophyta; class Pinopsida; order Cupressales; family Taxaceae; genus Torreya; species Torreya grandis. The sequence goes on along the minus strand of JARHVA010002775.1, from coordinate 2,050,425 downwards.
AAAGAATACTAATATTTAATGCAGATCTCTTATGGACTCAAATCATTAAAGACCTAAGATTCCCAGTATGCTTCAAAGCTTCTCAATATATAGGTTAGGCTCCTGTAAGTATTTGTGATGATAATTTCTACCCCTTATTTATCATTTATATATAAGATACGCCTTAAAAGTAGATTTTAGAAGACGATTCATATGATTCCCTAGCTAATAAATATTTATGTTTATTAATGAGGTCATTTTCATTTATTCGAGTGAACAACCATTTTATCTGATAGAACTATAGTACGTTCGAAAAGTTGGGTCAACAAGGAAAATTTAAATAAAAAATTGGATTCCCACTCAATTTGTCAACTTATGATGGTATGGGTAACAATATATTCATCAAATATTCTGGTGGTATGGATGACAGGTGGCCCTAAATGTTTCAGAAAATAATCATGGCATCATTGCATATGAGATTTAACTTGATTTTCCATGTTCATTTTGGCATCTGGAGAGACTTACATCGATGGATGTGAAGATCATTGTCGTGTATTTAGATGACGATTTTTTGTTTGTTATGTGTTACGAAGATGTGATAGGAACTTTTGCTTGTACTTCAGTGGATGCCGCCCTAGAAAATCTAGTATACCTTTGGAGAATATCTTATATGAGGATTTGAATTTGTCTAATCTCTGTAACATGATCAAAACTTGTTTATTTAATTCTGATAAGATTTAAATCTATAGGTTGTGGCTAATGCTTCAAAGTAATTTCAAGAATCTGACATAACCAATATGAAACATTATATATTTCTCCTAGAATGTGTTCTATGGTGTAGTTAAATATGTTGAACGATTCTCAGCATTGGTGGTAGTTTGTTCGCATATATTTATTGATGTGATCCTTTTCCCTAAATTTGAGAAATCCAGTGTAGTTTGTTTTAATTATAAACGATTCTAAATGCATAAGCTTAAGAAAACATTTCAAGACACTTTGTACTGTATAAATTTATTTATCATAAGAAATCCATTTTTTGACATTAACTTAAAAAAATCACTAACATATTCACACATCTATTCAGTACCATTATCGACATAACATAATATACGACGACATTCATGATCAGAAGCATTTGTATAAATACCGGAAAAATATAATATTGGACCATAAAGTGTACGGAATGTTTTGTCTTTAGCCTTTATTTTTTTAATGCATCATTTGTATTCATTTGTCCATGTAAACCGTTTTTTTTTTTTTTTTTTTCCTATAATAGTTCTTTGAATAGAGCTCGTTCATTTCCAGCGTTAGGATAAAACATATTCACATAATTTAACATACCTAAAAAGCCTAGGAGTTTTTATTTATTCACGACTTTAGGAAAGTCAATAACCTTTTCCTTAATATGTCATTAAACTTGGAGCCTTTAATTTTTAACATATATACCTGAAAAATTGCATTCCTATTGGCATAGTTGGATTTTTTTCTAGACAAAACAATTCCTTTATCCTCAGAAATTTTGAAAAACATTCAAATATCAACCAAATGGTGTCCAAGAAATGAAGTAAAAGTAAATATATCATCTGTATAAACACATAATAAATTGACCTGATATTTGGACCTTCAAGACCCAATAACTCCTAGATTAGAGAGGTATGTTGTGGAAGAAGATATCAGGATCAGAGATATCTAGTTGAGAAACAGCTGCAACTGGGAGAGGCACTTTCCTAAACAAGAAGAGAAGGAAGGGAATGAGGGAAATGATTTTCATATTTTATAAGGTTTGGTGAAGAAGGATCATGATTTACCTCCGGCATAAGGGTTGGTGGAGAAGGCTTATTTGGAGTCAAATTTGTGGATTCTTGGGGAAAGAAGGAGAAACTGAAAGATCTTGTGTGGAGGGGCACTTGGAGAGTTTCCTTCCTAAACAAGAATAAATTAAAGGGATGGAAGGACCATTATTTATCTTCGACAAAAGGGTTGGTGGAGAAGGTAGCTGTGAAGAAAAGGACTCGCTAGAACCATTAATGGTTAACCCAACTATCAATCCTCCTTCTGATTAAGGGTCCTAATCTATCGAGAGGCACCAATATTTTAGAACATGGGAAGGAGGTTTTTGTCTAGGATACAGGCATAGATAAGTCTTGGTTATCTTGCCCCCAACAACTTGATGTGATTAGATTGAAGATAAGCCAAGATGGAAATCTCTAGAATTTTATTTTCTCCAAGGCTCGGCGTGTTGGGTGCTCACCCTTCCTTGTCTTAAGGATAAGAAATTCCACTCAGCTAGGCTCATATGTTTCTTTACTATCAAAAACTGTGTTAGTGATTATTTATATAGGGTCGTGAGAAGTTTTAGTTTTATGTATTGCTCCCCACTTCATTCGGTTTCATACATTATTTTTTTAGACATATGAAATGTGGAAGAGAGGAATCCCCCATTACCCACAAGTTTCCAAATGTGGACTTGATTTATTACTATCAAGTTTGGGACATTCTACCCATGGATAGATTGAAAAGGGAATTTAATCATTACCATGGTCTATCAAACTTGAACAGGGAATATGTGACGACTGTCATGGCTGGGGACAGTGACTCTTTCCCAAGGGGAATTTGGAACTCAGTTAAAATATCTCTTTTTATTTTTTAGTATGGTAAAAATATCTCATTTGTGAAATGGTAGGATAACCTAGGCACCAAATGTGGATTGATGGTAGTGGATGTTTGATTTTCACCTTATCTTGGTAATCTTCTTGACCTTGGCTTCACTAGTTACCTCATGGAGTTTCAAACTTGGATACATGGGTAATGGATGGTGTTGGTAAATTGCATTCTCCTAATGGGTTCTTTAGTTGACCTTTCATTCTACTTTGAGAGCAATCTACCTATTGCTCATGATGACAGGATAAAATATTTCATTGGTTTATTGATAATTGGTTTTTTAGGCTATTGATTTTTGAGCCATTGGCATTGGCTAGCACATTATTGCTTAATTGGCTCTTTATGGACCATTTGGTAGTACTTCCGATGGATTACTTAAAATTTTAAGATTTAGTGATTTTAACCCATTTTTGGTATTTAATTTTGGTACGGTTACTACCATTACTCTTTGGGACTTGATTGATGTTTTTAAAATCACAATTTGTATTTGATCATCCATTTTCAATTGGGTCCTCAGGGAACATGTGTTCATATTTTTCATTGGTTGAATTTTAAGTGTTTTTCTATTGACAACTCTTTTGAAGGCTCTAGGTATCCTTGAGCCCTAAAATTAGTTTATTGTGATATAATCCTTCTGATTTTTTTATTGGGGACCTAGTTTCTCTTTAGGCTATTCTTTTGTTTCATTTTAGGGGGACTTCATTGGTTATTTTAATGGTGGTTATTTTTACTCCATTATTTAGGTCTTTCATGTAGTTCATTCTAACTACATCCTTCAGTTAGGTTTTCATTTTTCTCCTCATCATTACTTTCCATGTCTTCTTGATGTATCTTTGATAGTATCCCTTTTGTAATCCTGACCAGTTATTTTTGGCAAGGGGGAGACCTAGACCTCCTAATGTGTCTAGGGTTGATACCCACTCCAATTATCAAAATATGGATTAATCTAATCCAAAGACATAATAAATCATAAGTACACTTAAATATTTCATTCATTTTATATTACAAATATGCAATTGCATTCATCATTCCAAATTGCATGTCATTCCACTGATAGTGACTAAAAGGATAACTAAATGTACTCTCATAATTTTTTTGCTTTCTTGACTCCAATATGTCAAAATCATGGCATCTATTCAAATTGAGAAAATTATGTACATTTTATACTTTCTTTTATAGTTATGATTTCACAAAAAAGGCTTATATTTGATGACCATTCTCTTCTTTCCCCTAATTTTTTTGGAAAAAAATATTTACTAACCTTAAAGGCATAGAATATAAATGGAGAGGTAGATGGCTCTATAAAATTGGTATAAAAAAATTATTTAATTTTTCTTTTCATATCTTCATATTTATTTTTAGGGATTGGCATTGTCCTACCAATATTAATTCATTTACCATCCTTAAATATTATTTCCATTTACAACATATTATTCTACTAGAGTTTTTGAGGTTTATATGAACAAATTTACTCTCTGATGTCTTGTTCTATATTCTCTAATTCTAATAGAACATAATTCTCTGAATTTTGAATTAAGGTTTTAAGAAATTTATCTTTGGCATAAGTTAATCTTAGATCTCTAATACTTTCTTCTTTGATAGTGAATAATACATTATTGAAGGTGACTCCAAAAGGAAAGTACATATCAATAAAGGTTCCACTCATAAATACATCTATTGGCCTACCTTTATGCATGTGAAAATCAAATAAAATTATTATTCCCTTTATTAACATGGGTTCTTTATTATTATAACTACTACAGATAAATTAATTTTCTTCAACACATAATTATTTATATGCATCCTTTATATTTAGTTATTCTCAATTAAAAATTATTGATCCTTTAGAAAATGATAATAAAGCACTCGTATCAACTTTTGAATCTAGTTATTTGACATTGTGTTCAACTAAAATAAAATATGTCTACCATCCATGAATCAACATGGTAACTTATTTAAGTTTAGGTTTTTATAGTATAGATATTATGGTACATTCTAACTTCTAATGTGAAGTATATTGTAATGGAGGTATTGTTACTTCTTCTTATTCTTGTGTATCATGTTCTTATTCATAGGCTTATTTTTCCTTTTCCATATATCTCTTTACGGATCTACTTTTCATCTACATATAAAATCAAAATAATCTTCTTCAATCTATCCTTAATATCCTCAAAAATTATTTCCTTATTCATCTTCAAACTAATATTTATTCTCATCCATAACTTTTTTTGTTTTAGTTTAATTTTTTTGTTGTATCTTTGGTTTATATGTAGATCTATTTCTAAGCAATTTCTCATCTTGTGTGAAAGATAAATCCATCTATATTGATTATGGATTTGGTCTTTTGACTATATGAGGCACTCCATTTGGTTGTCTACTTCTATTATTTCATCCTCCTCTTGATGCCATGTTGTTACTTCTTGAATCATCCTAGTATCTCGTGGATAACAGAATTTTAATAATGGTACTAGGATATTCTAAATCATTTATAAGATGATCTAGTTCTTCTTTCTCTTTTTTTTTTGAAGAAGTTTATTCACCTTCATTGTTGTATTCTTGTTATTTAATGGTTGGTTCAAGAATATCTTATTTTTATGGTATGCAAACGAATCAAATCGATCATGAATTAATCCAATATAGTAATACAAAGTCATATTGGGTTGGATTAGCCTTGTTTTCATTACACCTTCAACCACTCAACTTATCTACTAAATGTTTTATCCAAATGAGGCTAATCAAGGTCAAATTGACACATAGATATAAGTTTAGGGGTAAATGTGGAATT
>JARHVA010002775.1:2005000-2040000 GCA_037957365.1 Torreya grandis | reverse complement strand
TAAATATATATCTTAAGTAATGCCCTCTTTTATGGGTTTAATATTTTCCAAATAACCAAAAAGATAAATATAAAATATAATGAAAAATATCTAAGGTAGGTGACAGGCAACAAAGTGTGAATCAAAATAAGTCTATCTTTATAAACATATATATACTTTAAATCTAAAAATGATGTTTTAGCTTCAAATGTCATAAACTCTTCTCCAAAATAAAAATAAAGACACTGTCAACAAAAAGAGATGAAGGAAACAAAGAGAGAGAGAGAGAAAAGACAAAAACAAAGAGAAATGACTAACTAAAGAAAAATAACTAACTAAACAATAGAAAATAAATATGGGAAGAAACATTACACTAAAGATATAAAACATAGAGGAGGTGTTAAGCTAAATCAGATAATAAGAGATGATTGTGAAACCCCAAAATAAGAAATGATTTCATTAATTAAAAACATATACCTTAATACATGTTTTGAAAAAAGATATTACAACATATGTAATCATCAAACTTCTATCATGGTAGGTGTGATGTCTTCATCAGTCTTCAAGAGATAGTAAGGTTCCAACATATATGAATGCTAATATGTATACATCAAAACATTAAATTTCCCATGTTTTAACTAAATAGTTAGAAAATAATTGAAAATAAACCTAGATATACCTATAATAAATAATATAGGGCTATGCCATTAGATTGAGTGATTGTCTATCTTCTATAAATAATGATCATCTCAGATATTTTTTCTCAAAAAAGTACAAATGAAAGTGAGTGTTCTTGTATTTACATATAAGACTTCCTCCATTTCACCATGATGTTGCTTTTCCCTTTATAACCTTTTCTAAGAAGTTAGTTGGTTCAAAAACTAAATTTTTGTTTAAACTTATAATTTAAAATTTAGAAAAGGAACTTTATAAAATAAACTTAACTTTATAAAATAAACTTAAATTTATAAAATAAATTTATAAGTTTTATTTAAATTTTAAGTTCATAATGAACTTAATTAACCTCTTTAAATAACTATTTTTAAGAGATCAAATAAACACTCAGGTGGGGGCCTATTTTGAAATGACTCTTATAAACTAATCTCAAAATATCAATCCATAATGACATGATTAAAATAAATATAAATAAACCATACATGTTTCTATTACATAATAAAAAACTAAAATTGCTCAATTGAAATCAAACCGCAAATCAGGTTACATATTGTGCCTCATCACAACTGTGAATATCCAATGATAAATTTAATCTACATGCCTAAATAGAAAATTATATCAAAATAATTGACATCAAAATGATCAAAATAGGAAAAAATCAATCCATTTATCCTCTATGAATGCTCAGTTCCACTATCATTCATTTGATTCAAATTCTACCAATCTATATCAAGCAAATCGGATCCATCAAATGGGGCTCACAATAAAATAATTCTAAAATGCACTTGAAAAATTAAAACATTATTCCTGATCTTCAAAATACACTCTCTTGACCAATAGTGAGCAATGAAATTTATTTATGTAATAAGAACTCAGTGTTTTCAAAATATGGTTGAGTGAGAAAGAAATCATCACAATTCCAAGGGCAAACGATATGTCTTCAAATAGTATGAAAATTTGTTTAAGAAAAAAAATTATTGAGTTTTATGATAAAAAAACCTTTAGGTTTTTAAATTAAAACTTCATTTAAAAATAACTCTTGTAAATAAATATTTTTATCTCAGAAAACCCAATAGTTCTACCATGAAATTTTATGTAACCCTGAGTATATTAATAGAAGTGTTCTACGCAAAATACCCATAATAAAGTAAGAAATTTATTTAAACATGTAATTTTACAAATGTAGAATTTATTTAACCATGGCATCAATAAATACCACCCAAAAATAAATTTTCTCAAATATACAAATGAAAATTTGGGAAAACCCTAATCATTCCACTGTCATAGGTTAAAAATCTTAGCATCATCTCAAAAAAGGATTGAAAAAGGGGAAAAGAAATAAAAGGTGTTGAACCCAATAAAAAACCCAATAGAACAAAAAAAAATGGTGCCAACTAAAAACCCTCTAATTTTTCATGGATATCTACTAAAAGTATTTTAGTGAATCCAAAATGCATCTTTATTACATGATAGAATTTTGGAAATATAAAGAAACATTAAAAAATTTAAGTGAGTTTTATATTAAGAAAAACACACCTATTAATATAAAATGTACTCCAAAACAAAATACCATATAATTTAATCATGTCCACACTGCAAAGGTGCCTCAACAAATATAATGAAAAATTCATGAAAGCATGTTTCTCAGTTTCATTATCATTCTGCATTTTGAAAAACTAAAAATCTTGAAGGATATTTCATTTCTTATTTATTCTCTAAAGGATATAGCACTAAAATAAATTTAAGTTTCACACGTTAAAGACAAATATACTCAAGTGCCAACCAAATACCTCAGCCAAGTTTAGCAATCTTCCAGATTAATCCAAGGCCCAATCATAAGATTTATTGTTTAACATGAAACTCACCAACCTCACAAAAGTGCATTAAATGATTTTAAATGTTGTTGTCCTTTATCATGACTTGTTTTACCCTTTTCATGTTATTTCAATTTAATGAAATACTATATGTCACCTTAGTCATGTAGCAAAATGAATAAGGGGGAAAATAACAAAATGAATAAGGAGGAAAACCTTAAGGCATGACATTAATTTAAACACACTTAATGACCACTCCTCTTTGGAATAAGTTGATGTCAGGATATTATAATTAATGTTTTTTCTCTTTGAATCAAAATACCCCATTAATAAATCAGTGCCACACATTTAGAGGCTTACCCATATAGTCTATCAATATCGTTTAGAAATCATTTATTATGTAGAACTTGAATGCTCGATGCTTTCTATTATTGAAGCATTTACTTTTAAGACCTTAATTTATTATTTGCTGGTTACCAAGATTAAATCTATAAATTATATGAGATAAGGCTATAATAATATTGCTACACCAAATGCATCATTATAATAAACGTCAAATGCTATCACTCCTTTGTAAGTCATAAATATAAGTTATATATTATTTTGATATTTATATTAAAAACTAAGACCTACAAAGTTTGATGTCTACAATCATTAAGACTTTAGTTTATTATATTATTATCAAATAGAAATGAATCCATAAATTATCTAAAATGAAAATGGTATAATCTTGCTATACCAAATTGAAAATGGTACGACTGCCTTGTGCAGAGAAATTTATTATTGATGTTTAAATCTAAAGACCCAGGAGATTACAATGTTTGTCAAACTCATGAAGGAAAATTAAGTAATAAACTGAAAACCTAGTGTACCTTGTTATTCAATATGCCCAATACAGACAACTACGACAATAGTCCTATTGTTGAAGTGGATAACTAGAATCACCTAAAACAACTTATTGTAAAATGAAAAAGTAATGAAAATGACAAACACTTTAAAATCCATATTTAAATTAATCACACAAAGTGAAAATCTATAATAAGATATGAATATATGAGTCATGGGCCCCCACCAGGTGTTTTATCAAGACAACATAATTTTTAAGGTTCAAAAAAGTTTAAAAATAGTGTGCAAAAGTTTCAGTTAACACTGGTGACCTTACTAGCCAATTTTACTTGCAAGATTGGGATGCAACATAAAATTAGTAAAAATGAGTAGTTTCTGAGTGCAACCTAGGTAATTTGTTTCCTAAATCATTATATGTGAACTCTTTAAAATATGTATTCATTGAAGGGAATGAATTATTTGGCTTGATGTGGTATGAAGAAAATAAAATACTAAACTAGAAAATGAGGACTGGATGAATCATGTTATAATAGTTTAAATCATGGAATCTGAAAGTAAGCATCTTTCACCTAATGAGTTATCCAATTTAATTCATTTACCAATAATTTATTAGTTAAATCAAGAAAATAACCCTTTGATGAAGGAATATTACATTCATATATGTAATAATTTATGGGTACTGATAAAGCCTTCAAAATGTGAGTAGGATCAAACAGTTTCAATAACCAAAATGAAAATAACACAAAGCAACAAACAAGCTAAAATGAGAAAAAGAAAACCTATGATACAAATATGGAATTATGTACAACTGTGAGAAGAAAGGGAGTTAGCCATTATAAAATAAAATTCCAATGTAGAAAATTATGAAGGATAAAAAAAGTATAATGTAAAATCCACTAAACACAAGTTACATGAGAAGTCATAACAAAAAAAAAAAAGATCCAAAACATTTTATCATGTCCCACAGGATTTTATCTAACATCATATGACATAAAACAATTGTAAATAGATAAATAAATAGATAATAAAGTAATAAAATCATGATGAAACAAAACAAAAGAATCTCTTAGTTGTTGTCTTTCTCTTAACTCTTAAAAAAGTAAATTAGAATGTATGTGATCAATAGGATTTCAAAAAAATTGTAGATTGTTATCAAAAGGATGATAAGTGAAACTTTCAACATCAAACTCATATTCTAAACCTAAATGTACAAATGAGACTTCACATTCTATCCTTTCAATAAAATCAACTCTTCCTTCTATGGTTGAAAATAAACTTTCATCCTGATTCAACATATTAAGAAATTCATTAATAATCATTTCATCATTAATCTCAAATATCTAAGTGGACCACTCATTTTCTTCACCTTGAATAGCTTGGTTATCATTTTTCAATTTCTTTTTTAGTGTTTTTACACATAAAAGAGCCATTGATATCAAAAAAATGATTATGAGTTATATCAAAAATTTAAAACAAGAAAGATTCGAATGCAAAATTCTAAAAGTTCAGATTTTTTTTGAAAGCTATTTTTTCTTAGACATGTTTCTAAGATCAGAATTTTTTTCAAACTTCACTAGATATTTATCAAATTTAAATTGATGTAGGGTAAATCAATTTTTTTCAAATTTAGAATTCATCATGATATCATCCATTTGAATGTCTAGAAAATTAAAACAAAATCATTGTGTTTCATGGAATCAAGTATATTCATTTTTAAAAAATCTATAAGATTAAGAACTTCATAGGCTTGAATTTATGCATCCTTATTGAAATCATAAAGATGCAATTTGAAACTTAGAGAATTTATTACATGTTAGACCATTAAATCATCACAAAAAATACAACTACTTATGTAAGAATTGGATAAAGATGATTTCAGAGGATTATTATCAGAGAAATTTGATTTTGTGCATCCATAAGTAATAATAAACTCAACTAAAACAACATCGTGATTAGGGGAAAATTATTATTCTTTATTTGATTATATATGAATAGAATATTCATGATAAGAACTGGTAATCACATTATGAACTAAGAAAATAACAAGCTCAATAGGAAATTTGTTTTCAAATCCAACCATTAACTGATAAATTTTTTTTGCATTTGAACAAGTCATAGTTTAATGAATAAATATGGCATAAATTTTTACTTTATTTTTGGATATGGGAAAATTGTAATTTTTTTTGAAATTCTATGAGTCTATTATTTTTAGCAGTTCTTTTATGATTATTAGGTAGATGACTTATCCAAATAATATAAAAATGTTATTTACTAGGTCTAAAAGAAGGTGGAATAGCTTGGTATTTAGACAGTAAGCATAATAGATACTCACCAATGGCCTCATATTTTTGGCAAGGTAATTTATACCAAGTTACTAGACTTGAATTAACTTTATTTTTGGCCAACCAATCAATGATAACACATTCTTGAGTGAGATTGCTCAATTCAAGAGGATAAGAGACATTTTCATTTGTTGACTAAGGATCTAAATTAGATTTATGATATTTCAAAGAGTATAACATCCTAGTTTTCTATTGTAGAGTAATAGGTCTATAAGTTTCAATTAATAGTTTCATCTATAAAATAAGAGCAATGTTTATTTTAGGCGTATATGAAAAAGCAATTTCAATAAAATCTAGAAAATAATGTTGAAAAAATATTTCAAATGGCTCACCTTCACACCAAACTGAATTGAGTTAGGTTTTCAGATCAGGGTCGATGTTGTTTTCAGCAATATCATTGAGAAGGTGCTATTCTGTGAACAAGTCACCAGAATCAAAGCTAAGCAATGATGATGCATGAAGGTCATTAAAACAAGAATCAAGACCTGAATGACTAGTAGATACTAAAGGAGATGTTAGTATAAACTGGAAACCAACTATAGTTAAAAAATTGAAATGAAACTATTCAACAAAGAACTAAATGTGTCCCTAGCATAGTCACCAAAATTGTTGATGCTAAAAATTATTGCACCAAGAAATCACTGCTTTCACCTATCTTGAAGGTCAAATTGAAATCATACCAGTCTAATCATAGGAGTCCTATGACTGAAAAATTAGTGCAAGGTGTATATTTGGTTTTAAAAATTAATTTACATTGAGTTACAGACTTGATCAAGTTCTAGGATAATAATATCTTTCTTAAAAGGGATTATTTCAGTTCATATGAGTAATATTTGGATGGAGTGTTTTCACAAAGAAAATGGTCTTGGATAATGATTTCATGAATTATAACCCATAAATATTAAATATGAGCTAAGGTTTGATAATATGAAATATTAAATGAATGTTTTTAATAGTCATCTAATATAACATATTTGTTTTAGTAAATCAGAAATCTACCAAACTATGAGTTAGTTTAGATAAGAAATTATAATCTAATCTATCTGATAGAGAAATCTTTTAATTAGTTCATCTCTTGAAGAATAGAAACTTGATTCAATAAATATATATTTCATGTAATGTTCTATATTCTAGCTTTAATATTTTCAAAAAAACCCCAAAGATAAAACTAAAATATAATGAAACAAAACTAAGATAAATGACGGACAACAAAGTGTGAATCAAAATAAGTCTGAATTTATAAACATATTTCAATTTTAAAATGGTGTTTCAATTTCAAATGTGATAAACACTTCTCCAAAATAAAAAATCAAGTTGTTGCTAGCAAATAGAGATGAAGAAGGTATTGATGAGAGATAAAATACAATAGATAAATAAAAATGACTAAATAAAGAAAAAGAACTAACTAAAAAATTGAAAAAAAATAAAAAAAATAAAAATTACACTAAAGATACAAAACATAGAGGAGGTGTTAAGCCAAATCAGATAATAAAAGATGATTGAAAAACCCCAAAATAATAAATGTTTTCATTAACAAATAAAATACATGAATTACATGTTTTGAAAAGAGACATTGCAACATATGCAAACACCAAACTTCTATGATGGCAGGTGTGATGTGTTCATCAATATTCAAGTGATAGAAAGGTTTCAACATATATGACTACAAATATTTATTCATAAAAACATTAAATTTCCCAAACATTAACTTAATAATTAGAAAAAAAAATTGAAAATTAACCTAAATATAGGTAGAAAAATGAGACAGGACTATGCTTTTAGATTGAGTGAGGGTCATATTCTATAAATAATGATCACCTCAAAGTCTTGTTCTTAGACAAGAAGTATAAATGAAAGTAAGACTTCTCCTATTTACCCATAAGAGTTCCTACATTTCACCATGAGGTTATTTTGACCTTTAAACCCTTTGCCAATCATTTAGTTGGATCAAAAAATAACTTTGTATTTAATCTTATAATTTAAAATTTAGACAAGGAACTTTAAAAAATAAAGTTAAGTTAATTTTATAAAATTAAGCTATAAGTTTTAAGAAAATTTTAAGTTCATAATGAACTTGAGTAACCTCTTTAAATAAATATTATTAAAATACTTAATAAAAACTCAATTTGGGGCCCATTATGAAATGAATCTAATAAACTAATCTCAAAATATCAATCCATAGTGACATGATTAAAATAAATATAACTAGACCATACATGTTTCCATTACTTAATTGAAAATTGAAATTGCTCAACTAAAATCAAACCATACACCATGGTACATATTATGCCTCATCACAATTGAGAATATTCAAGGATAAATTTCATTTGCATGTGTAAATATAAAATTATATCAAAATAATTGATTTCAAAATAATAAAAATAGGAAAAATCAATTCATGTGTCCTCTATGATTGCTCAGCTCCATTGTCATCTGTTTGATTCAAATTCTACCAATCTTTATTAAGTAAATCGAATCCATCAAAAGGTGTCTCATAATAAAATGATTCTAAAATACACTTAAAAAATTAAAAATTTATTCTTGATATTTAAAATACTTTTCATTTTTCAATATTGATCACTGAATTTTATTTATGTATTGAGTAATTCAAGTTTTCAAAATACTGCTGCGTGAGAAAAAAAATCATCACAATTCTAAGGGCAAACGGTATGTATCCAACTAAAATGAATATTTGTTGAAGAATTTTCTTTTTGAGTTTTATGATCAAAACCATTATGATTTGAGACTAAAATTTCATTTAGAAATAACTCTAGAATATATATTTTTTATCTTAGAAAACCCAGTATTTTTGCCTAATTTTTTTATGAAACCTCGAGTATATTAATACAAATATTATAAGCAAAATACACATCAGTAGGTAAAAAAATTATTTAAACATTCAGTTTTACAAATCCAAAATTTATTTAACCATGGAATCATGAAATAATGCTAATTTTTTTTTGTCAAATACCTAAATAAAAATTTAGAAAAACCCAAATCTTTCCACTGTCATAGGTTGCAAATCTTAGCATCATCTTAAAAATGGACTCAAATCGGGGAAAATGAATAAATAGACCTGAACCCAATCAAAACCCCAATAGAACTAAACAAATAAATTATACCAATAAAAAACCCACCAATTTTACATGTATATCTGATAAAAGCATTTTTCTAAATCCAAAGTGCATCTTTAATGCATGATAGAATTATAGAAATATAATGAAACATTAAAAACTTTGAGTGAATTTTTTGTTAAGAAAACTCATATGTGAATAGAAAATGTACTCCAAAATAAAATCCCATATAATTTCATCATGTCCACACTACAAAAATGCTTCAAAAAATTTATTTAATAATTCATAAAAGTGTGTTCCTCAACGTCATTATCATTCTACATTTTGAGAAACTAAAAATCTTGAATGAGATCTCATTTCTTGTTTATCCTCCAAAGGATAGAGAGTACCAAAATAAATGTATGTTGCACATGTTAAAGATAAATGCACTCAAGCACCACCCATATAGTTCCACCAATCTTAGCATAATTTTAGATTAATCTGATGGCACAATCATAATCTTGCTTATTTAGCATGAAAATTGCCAACCTCCCAAAAGTGAATTAAATGCTCATGAAGGTAAATTGAGAAATAAGCTACCAATCTGGCATACCATATTATTCAATATGTTAAATATAAATAACTATGACAACATTCATATTGTTGAAGTGGATAACTAGAATCACCTGAAACAACTTATTGTACAACAAAAAATTAATGAAAACAATAAACACTTCAATAGCCATATTAAAATTAATCAAATAAAATTAAAAGCTATAATAAGACAATAATATATTATTCATTATCCCCCACTAGGTGTTTTATCAAGATGACATTAAATTTTAGTTTCCAATTTTTTTAAAAATATGGTGTGAATGTTTAAGATAAAAAAAGGTACCCATACCTAATTTTAGTTAAGTACATTTTATGTATTTGTGCTTAATCAATTCATATGTTGCAGATAATATGTTTTGTGAAGCTTTGTATCATTTTTTATAGTTTCAAGTTCAATTTCAAGTTTTAATCAAGTTTTTAAGCATTTATAGAACCAAAGAATAGTATGTAAAAAAATTATACCAATATAATGATGGTCTAAGATGTAACATATACCTCCTGAAGTGGTTATGAGATACCACAATCAATTTATTCATCTTAAACATAAAATCATTTGATACTATTAATTATAATGGTCCTTTCTTTAGGTGATGTAACATTTATTCTAAAGATTAATGTTAATAAATTATACATTCAATCTAGAATGTTTTTTCAAATATAAATCAAAATTTTAGCATGAGTTGTAGAACCAATTTTTTGGTTGATATCGATAGTGTCACTGTCTAACTTATTAGGTATTTTTAGTCATTTTTAGTGAACATGAACCTAAAGGAACTAAATAAATATTATTCCACCATTCTCATAGGAACACTATCCCTTCTCTATTGTATGTTGAAATTAAATTGATAATTTTAACTACTTAATGATGCTCAAAAAAAAAAATTAAGGATTCTTGTGGTTAAAAAATAAAACCCTACAAATTTACAATATATTATGTGGTATGTGGAAAATAAAATCCATGAATAATGTTTTATAATGAATTTAATATTTGTCAATTACACCTCACACCATGGATAAGTTAAAACTAAAGTCTACTTTGCATAGAACACTAAATAAATGATGTGTTTTAAAACTTTCAGAACATAGTTTCTAGGAAAATAAATAAAAACTAATTGAAATTGAAAATAAAATAAGAATATTTAGGCCTCAAAACTAATATTATGGATTCAAAAATATGTATTAAAATATCTTTTATCAATCAAAATAAGTTTTATTTGTAAATATAGGTGTAAAACTAGAGAATCTCAAACTACTAAACTTACATAATAATTAACTATTTTGATTTTGACAAATGTTAAATATGAAAAATATGTATTTTAAGAAAGTGATTAGAAATAAATAAAACTTAGCTTAAACCATGACTTTAGCTGACTATTGTGAACATGTGGAATTGAAAAATAGTGAAAGAGATGCTTATACATGTTTAGGATCATGAAAAAAATTATAACTAATTTTTGGCAATTTTGATGATGGTGGGTAGTAGTGGTGATTAGTTGTATTCCTTGATGTTGATCTTGTATGTGTTGACCATGATAAAAATTTTATTTTTTGAATCAATGTAAAACATGGTTATGATGTATTAGGATCAGAGATAAAGTTTTTGACTCTTTGTAAAACATTGGTAAAGGTGGATAATAATTGTGACTAGTTTTATCCATCTTAACTAGCGACATCTTTGCTTACTATGACAAAAGTATGGTATTATGCCTTATGATCTTTTGCCCATTTTAAAAGGCTTAAATATTGTGATTTTTTGTATGCCATGCATAAATGAATATTTTTATTCTATTATATTTGAAACCCTAAGGGTACTTTAACATCTTGAAAACCTATAAAAGGGGGAAGTGTGATGGGTTGAACATACCTCAATCATCCCCTTCATGATTGATTATTTCCTATACATTCAATACTCCAAGGATGAAATTGAAGCTCCACGTACTTGTCACACATAGACTAAATGTGCAATTATGATCTTTCAATATTTCTATTCATCTATGAATATGTATTTGATTCTTGACAATGATAGCTTTTTAATTTAATTGAGGTAGTCTTGAATTAGATTAAAGATACTACTTGTGAGTGATATTGAATTTTGAGAGAGTATGAATGTTTTACCCATGTTTAGAAGGGTGAAATATTTAACCATGTCAGTAGTAATTAGGGGAAATTAATAAATATTGATATGTATTTATAGGCCAATATTTTTTAAATTTATTTTAGTTGATTATATGAAACATATGGGAACACCCAAAATAATGTTATGAATTTTAGAAATTAACCATTATTTCACATGAGATGTAGCGAAGCTAAGTTGAAAGGATCACAATACACTCCTATCCGCCTTGCATGGACTTGTTTAGGAATATTAGGGAAATTTTTTTTGAGATGGATATGTGTCTTGAGATGGACATAATTTGATCAAGATTTTAATTAGATTTATAATTTGACGTTTGAATATATGGAAAGCCTATAAAAATGACAAACTAGTAGGCCTACCTATAGATGAAAATACTTTTCACTTCATTTTATTACATAACTAGCCTATGCATAAATAATATTAATGATTATAAAAAATCATGATTAAACAAATGAATTAACTTATAATTCATCTAATATTAAATGCAATAACAATAGTAAAATTTTTTAGATCTGATATGTGCAGCATACATACCTTATATGCAACCAGGAATGTTTGAAATGATGTTTAGAAGTGAAGATTCTTATTATGATTCTACATGTACTACTAATTAGTAACATTTGAAAAGTTTATGTATAATTGGAAAATGACTAAGAATCCCCCATACATGCATTTATGTAATTGGATTCATAATATATAATATGATAAACCAAAGGTAATTATTAAGCTAGTTTACAAGCTTAAATTAGGACTATGTAATTTTGAATCAAAAAAACATAATATAAATCTAATTTTCTACATAATATAATTGTAAGACTATTACTGCATTATAATATAAAGATCAACATACTTATCAATTATACACAGTATGTGTTTAAGAAATATTGTATAATTGTCTAAGTACACCCTACTTAGGATAACATCAATAAATCAAATTTAATAAATAGATTATGTAATTAAATTTTTAAATTAATACTAAAGTGATTATTTTATTAACAATATACAGGAAACTATACTAATTCAACTTGATTATAAATTAATTTTAAAAGAGTAATTCGACAATTAATAGCATTAACAAAATGCTTTATAAACATGAAGATGGTTAAAATAAACATATAATAATTTAATATACCTAAAATTTATCACCTTTAACCACATATATCAAATTAACCATCTTAACCTTCAAGAAATATTTAGCTTTCCTTTAAATTTTAAATTCCATCATCAACTCAATTTAGTATTAACACAATTAATCCATAATAATAAAGTTGCATACTCTCTAACTCAATTAAAAATAATGAAATACACTATGTGGATAAATATAATTAAATTTTTTCCAACTTAATTTATGCATACAATAAATCATCAAAGCATGGAGCATAAAGTGAATGAATTAGATAAGACCTCCCAACTAGTCCTATGAGCCCAACCATTAACAACATGATGTTTGTGGCAACTGGGAACATCAAGGGAATTTTGAGCGATCAAATTTTCAACAAAAGTACATCTTGGAAAAAAAATAAATGAAAGACAATGGTTATATTGTGAGGTGAGATGGGAATAATCAATCCATCTTCAATATAGATCAAAAGTAGGGATGACTAACATGGCTACTGAATGATATAGAACTAATTAAAAAATAATACATTTTGTAGCTTTGAAGTTAACCACCTTGGATCCCCATCCAAGTTATGATTATAACTAACCATCTCTACTACCAATATATACTAGGTATACAATATAACAATTATTATAGTCCTTTAGGTCTAGTCTAGGAATGGTAACCAATTAGCATGAAAACATATAAACTCGCAGTCAATTAAAATAACCACATAAACATTCAAATAAATTACTCAAATTCTTAGGATAATAATAATAATTCCAACTAGAAGTTAATATATCATTTCTAATGTTTAGAAGCTTGACATAAACCTAAGAATTCAAATGAAAAACTCCATTATACTTTTTCAACACCCTTTCAAACCCAATAGATTATAACTGAGTATATTCATGCCAAATTAATAGGGGTGAGTTGATAAGTCATACACATGAGCCAAAAACACAAAATAACCAATTAAAATCATTCCTTTAAAGAACAACATGTCTAATCGAACTTGTGGTCCAAACACATATGACTATTAAAACATAATCCAAGCTTAACACCAAAACTTATTCAACTTTTGCCTTTCATAAATGTAGTCAAAGATATCAAAACCCAATTGAATTTTATGACCATAGAAAAATCATACACCATTAACATATATTCATAAACTCATATAGAAGTTATATAAACATAGTCAACTTAAAGACATAGCTGAAGACAATCATAAATCCAATTGACTATACATTTTAAAAATAACAACATAGTAATAAAATCATAGTTAAGACAACAAAAATCTAATCAAATATTAACCTCAAGGCCATGACATATACACATATCTATTCAAAATCATTGTTAAATCATATGAAATGTAGCCACCTTAATACCTAGTCTCATTTAACTATGCCATTAAGAATCATGACGCAAGATATGAATGCAATCATTGATATTAAAACACAATGACACCTGAATAGAAATGCAATAAATATATATAACAAAATTTATAATTGACATAAAAAAATTCATGTCAAGATTACATTCCACACAATGAAAGGAACAACAAGAAAATCCAAGGTAAGATCAGGATAATGCAATGTGATAATATAAGATATGTGAATAACATCAATATTTTATAAAAATATTCACTATGAGCATGAACCTCATAATAGATTTAGGATCTTGGTAAACCAATATGAAAAATATTATAGAATGGAATCAATATAGAAACACAACATTTCCATGATTTAAAATAATCAAGTATAATTTTACTAAAAGTGAAATAATATAAAACAAGTACACAGTCAAATCTATCATAGCCAAGACCCATCAAGTGGTTCAAATGAAATAATCATCACATAGTTTCTCTTCGTAAAGAACTCAAAATCATTATATAAAACACAAATAAAAATTATGTCAACCTAAAATATTAACAACTTAAGTCAAAAAATTGCACCATAATTCATAAAGGAAATGCAGTCAGCATTTAAAAACACAACTGACCATCATGGTATTTTCATATAGAAAAGTAGTTAAAAAATAATAATTTTTTATTAAAGTAAATCAATCCAACAAGAAATAACTCAATTATTTCACATAATGATATACATGGATAGATTCAATTGACCAAATTCATACAACCATTGTACAAAAAAACATAGAAACATATATTTATACAAAATGAATTCATGAAACTTACACAAACAGGTATATACAAAACAAGATAAAAGAACCATTTATCATCCATTTAAATGTAGAATAGATAATCCCTAAGGGGTATCAAAAAACAAAAACCAACAAAATATTTCCATTCACATAGGTTATAAAAATGCTCAATATTTAACATGAAAGCACTAGATTCAAAACAATAAGATAAGAATTTATATATCTATTTGTAATTTTATATGCAAATGCCAATATAAACTTATATCAAATGCTTTAAAGGTCTGCATATACATATAAAAGTATTAGGACTTTTGGATGCATATGTATCCTTTTATTTTTATAAGATATAAAAATAGAATCAAAAGAAATAGGCAAAAATATGACTCACACAAAAAAGTAGAGAGAAATCTCAAAAGCCAACCAGATAGAAACCAAAACCTCTAAATTTTCAACCCAAGTAAAAAAAATCCAGCATTACTACCATAAAAAATGATTGAATTCCACTATTTTCCTCTTTTATTTTCCATTTTACTAACCCCACCAAATCTTCCTATCTATCATCCAACTTCCCATTCCATCCATCCATTTTCCCTATACACATTCAATGTCTGCATTGAATGTGAGGCAAGATAAATTGTCCTATAATCTCCAAGGCAATCTCTATCCAAATTTTCCATGAATGCAATGGTCATTAATTGACCTATATTGAAATCTTGATCCATCAAACCAAATGCTAGCCAATGAAAATGTAGGTTAGTGTTCAAACCACATTATTAATACAAACAAGGTGGATTAACATCTTAATCCCCATGGCTTATGCCACTGTCCAACATAAATACTAATAAAATTATTAAATTAATATGCCATAACCTTCATGTCAATTAAAATAAACCATGTTTAATATTAATGTTGATACCAATACACAATATAACCAAGCCACTTAATAAACATACAACCACCTTAGAATATAAGGTATTCATATAGTCTAAAGGTTAGTCTAAGGGTGTTAAGGATAGGTCTAGGTAGGTCTTAGGTAATCCATCTAATTATGTGATTAGGATCCATGTAGCTTTTTAGAAGTGAATGGGAGTTGTACGAAAGGAGTAGTTTAGAATAAGTAACTAAGGCAAGACAAAAGACTTTGGTTGCAAAGAAATAATGAAAGAATAATGAATTATGATAAAAAGATAAAAGTATAACAACATACAACAAAATTCAACAAGTACCAATTATAGGATAATGACATAATCAAAGACCAAATGAGATGTCCAAAGGATGGAAACCATAATAGAAACAAGTATAAATATACATGTCAGACTTGTTCGACTACTCAAAATTTATTTGGTATAGGGTGTACCACTACCAACATATACCTAGCTCATAGATAATACTTATAACTACCCAAATTACATCAATAGTACCATATCAAAAATTGATAAATAATTATATAATTTTAGTAATATCAACCAAAATAATAGTCCATAAAATTATAAAATGTAGAATTAAACATATTGTTCAAATACTGTTACAACAAGCACCAACACAAAATTCAACTAAAATAGATAACCCGTAGTCAATTTCTAATGTTTTAACTGTAAAATAGATTATAAAAGGGTGGGGTCATAACATCCTCCCCCCTGAAAAGAGATTTTTTCTAGTGACTTATCCAAAAAGACATGCATAATATTGCCTGAAAATATTTGCATCTTCTCAAGTATCACTTTTTTTACTCAAGGGGTCTCTTTGTAACAAAATTTGTTGTAAATCTCTATTTTATAGCTTCATGTTGTGATGGTATAGGATTCTCACTAGTTTTAACTAGACCTTTTACTCTTCCATGACCTATAAATGAGTGAAATCCAAAACATGACATGGATCATGTATACACTTTATTAGTAAAGCAACATGAAATACATCATGAATCCTTGATAAAAAAGGAGAAAGAGCTATCTGGTAAGCAATAGGACTAATGTTTTCCACAATTTCAAAGGCCATAACAAATTATAGTGCTAACTTGGAAGCCTTTCTAAACTTTAGAGAATTTCTTTGTGGTCTAACATATAAAAAAGATTTGTCACCCATGTCGAATTCATGTGGAGTTCTCTTTTGATTAGCATATCCTTTTTTATCTATTTGAAGTTTATTTTAAAAAATTCCTTATTAATTCCTTCTTCTTGTCATATTCTAATATCAAATTAGGTCTAATAAAATATCTATTTTCCAAGGTATCCTAACCAAGACGAGTTCTACACTTATGCCCATATAAAACTTTAGATGGAGCCATATTTTTTACATAAAGATGTGAATTATTTTATTCAAATTCAATTAAATGGAGAAAATATTCCCATTTAGTTTTTTGATCCATAACCTACATGAACAACATATCTTAAACCACTTAGTTGAGCCTTTTAGTTAGTCCATCCATTTCCAAATGATAAGATGAACTAAAATTTAGCCTTCTTCCAACGGTCACAATCAATGCATGCAAAAATCTGTAAGTAATTAAATTTTGACAATCTTAAATAATTAATTAAAGTATGACATGAAGTCTAACCATTTTTTCATGCAACATTCTATAAATATGAAAGCATCATCCATTAAATTTCTAGTAATGAAGTGGCTGACTTTAGTGGCCTTATTAATCATCACAAGGATAGAATCATGTTTGTCACATGATTTTGGTAGGTCCACAATAAAATCAAGTTAGACTACAACCCATTTATCTTTTGGAATATCATGAGGGTATAGTATCCCTCCTGGATGGCAATGCTCAAATTCAATCCACTAGTATTCCAAGCATTTCTCTACAAAATTAGTTTCATCATGCTTCATTCCAAGCCAAAAATAGAGCCTTCACATCTCATGCATCATATTTATAACCCCTAGATGATCATAATAAGGTGTTATACACACTTATTTTAGTATATAATTTATTAAGTCATCCAAAATGGGTACATAAATTCTATGTTTATGCCTTACAAGGTTTTCTATTACAATAAAAAAAAACATTTGTATTATAGGGTCGTCATCCAGACCTAGTCTTATATCATTGAAAAATTCATCACTAAAATGATTTTCCAAAACAACACTTCTAAAATTGTTCATGAAGAATTTCCTTCTATAGACAATCCCCTTATAATAACCAACTTTTGAGATAAGGGATGTAACCTACAACGTAATCAAGTATTAGCACATGAAATTTTGATTATATTGCATCATATTATTTGAATATTGAATTGAATTTGAATGCCATAGATAGATACATCATTCTATCACATAATTATCATGTGAATGATATGTAGCATGACATAAAATTAGAAAATAGGAGTAGAAATAATGCATGATATGAATCATGATACCATAGTTACAAGCAAGGAATGCATAAGCAATGTCATATAATGTCATTTAATTTTTATAATATGTCACACACTGGGCCTAAATGCCTTTCAAAAGTAAAAATGGAAAGTCACATATGGAAACAAGGCCAATAATGACATGCAAATGCAATGATGATGCCATACAACCAATATTTATATATACAAGGATAATGGCCAAATATAATAATCAATCAAGGTAAATATTATTATTCAATAAATTAATTAAGAAATATATATCAAATTTAACATCATTATACCAACCACTTGAATTGATGCCATTGTTAGCAAGTAGCATCTTCGTGTAGCACATGTAAATTATGAGTAGTTATAAAAAAAAATTACATTATATGTATCTCAACATGATAGGAATGTTTTAGATAAATACATGTTAAATTTTTCATAGAATACATAAATATGCCCCCAACTTAGTAATTTCTTGGGTAATAATAGAAGCTTAACATCAAAACCATGTATAATTATGTTATATATCACACTGAAATAACTTATGAAAATAAATGTGTATTAAATGGTGAAATATTCTATCTCTATAATATATAATAAAAACTATATGGGAATAATTAATCTAAAAATATTTCAAAACTGTTATTAAGTTCAATTTTTTAAATTTTATTTATTTTTTATTTTTTATTTTTTCTAATTTTTTTAATTGTTTACATGTTTTTAAATTTTTACCATGATTTAATATTTAAAATATTTGGATGGATAGATATTTATCTGGGTACAATAGTGAGATAAATATATGATGTTCATGGGAGTAAAGTTAGATTGAATGTCGTAACAATATGAATTAGAATATAATGAAGATTGCTCTAATGTATGTTTTTAGCCATTATTTAATTGCTAAACCATTGTTAATTAAATTAATTTAAACTAATATAAACTATTAAAGCTAAAACACAAGAATATTCAATTCTCACTATGAAATAATTTATGTTAATAATGTTTTTTAATTCAAAATTATATAAAAATATTAAATAGGTGTATATATATATATATATATATATATATATATATATATATATATATATATATATATATATATATATATATATATATATATATATATATATGAAAAATTCCCAAAGTCATAATTTATGATAACTATGTAGACCTAATGTAACTAAAATCCATTAAAAAAATATAATCACCATGATGTGACCAAAAGCTAGAATTGAAACTACACTGGGACAAGTCCTTAAGAGGAAAATAAGGTCACATTATGGCCTTGTCTATTGACTACAACTACATCTTGGTTGAGTATGGCTTCATATTAAGATCTAGATATTTAAAAATATTTTTTAGTGTTTGTTAATTAGTTATATGTGTCAAAATGTCACACGAAGGACCTAAAATTTTTAAAATCTTATTCCTACAGAAAACACATAATAGAGATCAAGAGAAATATGGGGGGAACATGTAAGGAGAAGAGCAGAGCTATCCTAAAAACACCTCGTGTAGTCAAAGTGTTTCTTATATATGCCAAATGGACCAACACCTAATATGGTTCTCCCTTCTATGGAGATTGTGTGATCCTCAATTATTGAACTAGGTGATTGTATCTATTATTGAAATGATTGATAATGGATGCTTTATTTCATAAAATAAAAGATATTTAGACTTGGTCTATGATAATAAGAATGTGTAAACTTGATTTTTGAAGGTGCCTCAATGCAAAACCTAAAATAACACTAGTGAAAATAGTCATTATCCATATATAAAAACTAAAAATATGAAACATTAAATTTGAAATTTATAAATAAAAAAATGAAATAATACATCTGAAAGAGTATGTATTCTAATTTTCCTATAACTCAATACTAGACAAGTGTGCATGTGTGTGTTCCCCTAATTGATGAATTTGGATAAATTTTGAACATATGTCTAATTAAGAATGATCAAGTATCAATTTTTGAGAAATGGTCAAAGCTCTAGAGTTAGAAATTTTATATGCTCCATCCATCTTATAAAATTTTAGATTGCTCTTGTAGAATAACTATAACAAAATAATAGGTGGAACAACCAAATGTGGCTTGCTAAAATTTAACCATATATTTTAGGTGTTAGTACAAGCTAACATGTCACACTTGAAAATTGAGACAAATCACGCCATTGTGGATGGATTTAGATTCTATTTGAAATTTATATATCTTTAGAAAGTTTGAACTTTGATAAAATTATATTTGGAAATTACAATTTAGAATCATGGATATGAATGAATATAATTCCCCCCTCTATTTATATTATATTGATATTGAACATTAATTTAACATGTAAATAATTTTACATTAAAACTTGTAACTGAAAGATTAAGTGCACATGTATGTTGCATTTCCCCAAAATCTAATTTTTTTTAGCCAAATTGAAAATGTGAACATTATATCATGCCATAAATATAAAATTTGTTGATCATGATTTATGAATTCTCAAGGCATTCTCATTGTTATTTCCCCCTGTCAATATGACACACACAACCTATAACTCATTAATCTCAAAATAAAACAACATAGTATGTGAAAGATATAATCACATAGTATTATGTGAACATTTGAAATGTATTTCATCATATTATTTGATATATCAATCAAATGCATATTAAAACCATGTTAGATAGATATAGAATTAAAAAACATAAGCAACATGTGAATGATATATATCCTATAATAAGAATAAAATTATAAAATAGAAATCATGACACCATAATAAAAATAAATGAACATGCAACAAATGTCACCCAATGTCACATAATTTTCATAGAATGTTACACATAAGGATCAAAGGACACATAAAATAGACATGTGAATGTATTAGAGATAAAAAAGGAAAAGGGCCTTACACAAATTATGTGAAGATGCCATAAAAGAAATAACATGTATGTAATTCACACATAAATCCTTGGGACACACATAATGAGTATTTAAGTCTATATTATAATTTAGTAAAGTAACTGAGACTAGTCTACACTAACCATATTATAAATGACATTTTTAGCAAAGACCATATCCATCTAATATAATGCAAAGTGTGAGTGATTACCAAAACATTTTGATTACACACACACACACACACACACACACACACACACACACACACACACACACACACACACACAGAGGGAAGAGGTTGTGGATAGATCCAAATTATTTATTTGTTTGTGGAGAATAAATAGATTCCCATAGATTAGTAAGGATGATGGGTAAAATGGGAAGCTTAATGTGGAAAAAAAATGTAATAATATGTATTTTATCACACTCACATACCTCTTGATAATGAGTGTTTTTATGATAATTTAAATATGCTATCTAGTTAACATGAAATAAATAACATATGGAATGAAATAAAGTAGAAACATAATAATTTTCTTTAAGGTCCCGATCTTATAATTTTGAAAATATTTGGAATTGTTTTAATCTACATGATATTATTTTGGCTATCCTGGATTTAGTTTCAAATTTTTGTAATATTTAAATATAAGAGATTTGATATGTACCACAAATCAAGGATTATAAAATATAATAAATTGGAGTGATTTGAATAATTCATAACATGGTGCTAAATCCTATTGTGGTAAGAAGGAAGGAAATAAATGTGCTTGCAATCTATGTGTAAAAGAAATAAAGTAATGTATCATAAGTTATTGATATAAATAAGAATATACAATAGCCAAATAGTTAAAAGCATATGTGTATTCATGTAGAATTTAGGAGTAAATATTTTTTATCATGTAAGTGCAACAGAATCCATTGCATGATAAATATGCCATAGTAAACAAGTGGATTTCCATAAAGATAGTGCATTGAAATCATTATAGGGATGTTTCTTTGGATTGTTTAAATCAAATTTCAATTGAAGAAGGAAATTACCTAGAGGGAAGACAAATCTAAGGGATAGATGAAATATTATATTTTGGATAGAAGAATTAACAATAATGTAAAAGAAAATAAGATATTTACAAATGAAAACAGATAAGTATCCAACCATTAAATATATTCAAGGAACATTCCCATGGATTTACTACATAAAAGGTACATCCACCTATGTTATTTATGATAAATCACCTATGGGAATGGGATGTCATTATGTCTATCTATTTGATCCATTATGGTGTATTGTGTGTGTTTAATGATGATTATTGATCATAAATACATTAGATGACATTGTTGGAATATGACCTTTCTTTATATTATTTTGAACTAACTATGTTAGCCTTTGATGTGGTCAGAATTGCACTATCTTTGTAAAATATTAAAACATCATACTTACTACTGAGTGTAGTTCCCATTGATATTTTCCATGATAATCCAAGGATTTAATTATATTGATCTAAAGTATGATAAATGTGAAATAGTGTTGATAATGATTTAAGACCAAGAGTGATTGGTATTGTCATAAATTTTATCTAATGCTTTGGTTCGGTAACTATATTGAGATGTTTTGTATCATACTCAAGATATATAATAAGATTTAATATATTATCTCTTTGTAAAAAAGGTGATTACAACATTAGTGCACTTGTTACCAAACATAAGTTGTTTAATTAGAATAGTTTATATATAGGAATAATTTGGTTTATTTCCAAGTTTTTAACCTCATTATTGGGATTGTCCTTAGAGATTAAATCTTGACTTGAAGTCAATTTATTAGAAATATTTTATTTAAAAATATTTGATCTTTATTTGGTTGCTTTAACTCTAAATTTTGAATTATTTGAGACTTCAAATTACCTTTTTTCACCTTATTTGGGATATATGATCCTTTTATTTGAATAAGTGTTCGAGTGAAGTGATTGTGATATACTATGTCATATCATATTGAAATTATTTTAAGAATTTTTGTTTAAAATTAGTTTTTAATTCATATTTTATATATAATAAGTGTTTATATATTTACTCGCTCCAATAGAAGTGAATAAATAATGAGAGAAGTATGCATTTTAATTAATGGGATTTAAATTCAACTTGCACATTTGATCATCTATTAGTTCTTGTGTACCTTCCTCATCACTACTATAGTATTCTTTAATTTTACAATAATAATCTTTAAAATTATTAGATAATAGTAGTAACTTAATATGATATGTTACTTTTGTATGAATTGTCACTTGTTATTTGCCTTTTATGATAAGGTCATATATTTTGTTATGAGTTTGAGTAACCTATGGGATATTATTTATGTTCCATGATTCACTCATTTCATAATTATGAATTCTTTCCATTGGAATTGGTTGATAATTTCATATTATAGAGAACTTATTAGATTGCAATTGTATCATTTTACACTATTGAAAATGTTTATCATAAAATGTAATTGTATACTCATGTGTATCATGTAGAATTTTGATGCATCTATGAAATGTATAAGGTATAGCCTCCATCACATGAATAAAAAGCTAAATAATTAACAACATTTTAGGACACCATAGTATATCTAAAATTATAGTTATTTCTATTGATTTTAGAGCAATATCAAAGTCATATAAAGTTTTGATGCATAAAAAGAGTCCAAAATTTTAAAGGCCATAATATTTAATATGTATCTTTGTTTTAACCCTTATTTATTCCAAAATGATAATTTTGAGAAGTTCAGTGAATCCATAACCTAGCCTCTCTAGTTATGGGCATTTCTGATATTTTTGGATGCCATACGTGACCATCTAGGGGTCAAAAAATATAGTTTAATATTTTTTAAATATTTTTTGTTTTTAGAAATTGTAAATTTTTTTAACTAGACTTGAAAATTAGTTCATATTAATCTGATAGGTTAATTTTAGTGTTTAGTTTAATTTTTGATGATTTTAGAGCTTCACACACTTGCATGCAAAACTTACTAAAAATAATAGCTACCAAAAATGTTACGTCAAGTTTTATTATTGTTTAGAGATTTGAATTTTACATATCAAATAAAATCATGAGCTAAGGCTTATGTACACATGATTTTTAATTATTTAAATTATTCAGTAGAGTCAATAAAGGTTATTGTTTCAAAAAAAATTCCTATTGGTATTTTTTTATTGATCAAATTCAAGTGCATTATTTGGTATCAAAGTAAGTTTTAATATTGGAGGCATAAAAGATGGTGTGAAGATGATAAATAATAACTTAAATGAACTAGATTATGCAACAGGCATAGAGGCAAGTAGATTAATTACATGATATTATTTATAATCAAAGATAAAGGATGGTAGAAGATGATGTAGAATATGACATAGATCATAAAGAAGAAATTATGAAAGAAGAGGATCAGTAGAGAAAAACACCATAAATGGAAGAGAGGATAGTTATATATTTAGAAGGAAAAATGAGGTAATCAAGGTTGACATTCTTGATTATGGAGAAATTTTAAAACCAAAGGATTCGATAGATTGGATGAACAACATGGAGATGTTTTTTGAATGGAGAACAATGAGAGAAGATAAAAAGGTAATGTTTTCATACATGGAATTAAAGGGTTATGCAATGATTTCATTAGATCTCTGATAGAAAGAAAGATATAAAAATGTAAGAAGAAGATCAAGTAATGGAAAAATATGGAGAAGTAGATGAGGGATAAACTTATTCATGTGGAATATGTACAAACCCTATTCAAAAAATTCCAAAATTTGATGTATAAGGATCACATTATACAAGATTATAATGATGAGCTTTGTAATCTTTCCATATGGTAAGGTCATGATGAAAGAGTAGAATATATGGTTGCAAGATACTTATTTGGTTTGAAGTATTATACTCAAGATGAATTAAGCACGTATAGAATACTTTTCATGAAGGAAGGTTATCAATTAGCATTGAAAGTTGAAGAAAAAAATAAACAAAATTATAGAAGAATGTCTATTAAGCAAAGAAGAGGACAATCCCTTCAAATAAGGGGATAATTTAGATTAAATATAAATAGAGGTAGGTCTAATACCACTATAGGAGAGTCATCATGTGGTGTATAAAGATAATAAGATAATAGATAAAGGTTTCAATACCAAGAAAGAGGAAGAAGATTTTAGAGAGGACAACACTATGGTGGTGGTAGAGAATGGTTTAAAAATCAACACATATATTATGTGTGATATGGATGTGGAGAATAAACCCATAGAGGATTTGATTTTCAACATTACCAAGATAACAAAAGGAGGCAATAGGATCACCCAAGTTTGACTTTAGCTAAAATTGAAATAGAAAAGCAAAATACTGACGTTACAGTAGTAGAAATTAGAGAAACTATCATGATGAGAATAATTATTATTACTCTAAGCAAAGAACAAATGCAAAATAAATAAGGTGGTGATACATGGTTTTCAATGAAAATTTTTCAAAGAAGGTATAATTTAGGATGTGAGTTGTGAAAATTAATTATATATTGTGGTATTTGTAAAAATATGGTTTCTAAGGACATGATTAACAAACTTGGTTTTCAGTATGATAGGCATCATATTCCTTATCAGATTTCATGCTTTAAAAAAAGGTAATAAAGCTAAAATATTAGATAAAAGGTCCTTAATCAAGTTTCATATAGGTAAAACATACAGGGACAAAATATGGTGTGATGTCATAATAATGCATGCATGTCATGTGTTATTGAGAAGGCCATGGAAGTTTGATAGGAAATCATTTAATGACAAATAAAAGAACACATATAATTTTTAGAAAGATGGTATGAAGGAAGTTTTTCTACCTATTAAATAAGAAGGGAAAGCTAAAATCAAGATGACTAAAAAATAATTTATTAAAGATATAAAGGTGACAGGTTATTATTATGCATTAGTATGGAAAAGAAAGACACAAAATTAGTGCAATTACTAGTAGAAATAGAATTATTGTTAAAAGAATATGCATATGTTATAAGTTATGAGTTAAAAAATGGTTAAATAAAGATATATATTCAACATCATGTTGATTAGATTGTAGGATCATCTCTACCTAATCAAATAGCTTATAGGATGATTCTAATATACCATACAAAATTAAATAAATGGGTTAATAAATTGGTGAGGAAGGGTTAAATAAGGAAGAGAATGAGTCCTTGTGGAACATCAACATTATTAACTCCAAATAAATGTGGAGGGTGGAGAATGTGTGTGGATAGTAGATAAATTAATAAAATTACAATCAAGTACAAGTTTCCTATACCTTGTTTAGATGATATGATAGATGTTTTTATAAGAGGAAAATATTTTAAAAACATTTAATTAGGGTGTGGATATTATCATATTTGGATTCATGAAAGAGATTAATGGAAAATGAAATTAAAGATTATATAAGTCTTAATGAGTAGATGGTGATACCATTCAGATTATCTAATGAACCAATCATATTTATGAGGGTAATGAACAAAGTGATATAATAATCTATATTTTTAAGTTTGTGGTTATTTCTCTTGATGATATTATCATATTTAGTAAGACTAAATAATATCACTTAAAAAATTTGATAATTGTGTTAGAATTGTTAAGAAAAGGGAAGATCTATATAAAATTGAAGAAGTTTAGGTTTATGTAGAATAATATGGTATTTTTAGCTTTAGTAGATGGTGTAAGAATGGATGAAGGAAAATTAAAATTAATTGTTGAATAGCCTATTCCAAATAGTATCACATCGGATAGAAGTTTCCATCATTTAGAAATTTTTTACATAAATTTTATTAATAATTTTAGTAGTCTTGTTGTACCAATAAAAAAATATAAGTGAGAAAAGAAATTTGCATGGATAAGGGCAGAAATAGAAAACATCAATCTATTGAAAAAGATATAGAAAATCCTATTTTAGCATTACCAGATTTTAGATAACTATTTGAGATTATTTTTGATGTTTCATTTGTCAGAATTATTTTTGTGTTTTCTCTAAAAGGAAACCTAATAGAATATTTTAGTGAGAAATTTATTGAGCTAAGAATAAAGTATTCCATGTATGATGTTGAATTTTATGCCACTATACAAGCATTATGACATTGAAGGCATTACTTGGTGCATAAGGAGTTTATCATATTATTGATCATAAGGCCTTGAAGTATGTGAACATTCAAAAAAATGTAAATAGTAGGTTTGAAAAGTGGGAGTCATTCTAACAGGGTTATACATTTTTTTCAAGAACAAATCAAGACTACATAATAAGATAGTTGATGCTCTGAGTAGGCAAGTAGGGATAATTACTAATATGGTGATTTAAGTAGTTAGATTTTAATTCATTAAGGAAGTATAAAATATTAATCCATATTTTGGAAAGAGATTTGATAAATACAAGTACCCATTAAAATATGAGACAAGTATTGTTTTTGATGAGTATGTTATGCAAGAATATTATCTCTTCAAAGGTAAACAATTATGTATTCCAGTTAGGTCTCTAGGAATCAATAATATAAAGGAATTGCATAATGGTGGTTTAGAAGAAAATTATGGTAAGACAAAAATAATAGATTTGGTGGAGAAGAAGCATTTCTGGCAAGATGAAGGGAGATATGACAAGATATGTTTCAACATGTAAGATATGTTAGGTGGTAAATAGCATGCACAAAATACAAGGTTGTATATACCATTACCTATCCCAATAATACCATGGATAGATTTAAGTATAGATTTTGTGTTGAGATTACCAATCACATAGAGTGGTAATGATTCAATTAGTGTTGTTGTAGAAAAAATTTCTAAGTCAATCCATTTTATAAGTCATTTTTAGATGTCTTTATAGAAGAATATATATATATATATATATATATATATATATATATATATATATATATAAGTTTTAAATAAGATCTCAGAAAATTTGTTAAGATGCATAGTTGGATAGAAGCCCAAATAATGGGATATTGATTTACCATGAGTTGAGTTTTCACATAGGAGTTCAATATATATATCAATATAAAAATAAAATTTTTAGATTTTTGATGGGAGAAATCATACGAGTATTTTATATTTCATATAGTTACCAATTGAAGTATGAGTTAGTGATGATGCAAAAGCATTTGTAAAACATATACAATAGTTACAAGAATAAGTAAGAATAATGTTTTAATACAATAATCATAAGTATAGAACAATAATAGATGTCATAAGAAGGTTAATTATATTTGATGAAGAAGATTTAGTGATGGTTTACATGAGAAAAGAGAGATTTTTTAAAGTTACATATAATAAGTTGAAGTATAATAAAATTAGACCATGCAAATTTTGTGAAGAAAATCAATGACAATGCTTATGAGGTAAGTTTACGAAAAACATCTGATATCACTCTAGTATTTAATGTTTCATATTTATATGATTTCCATGGAGAATATGGTGAAAGTGAAGAAGATAAAGAAGTATATTGGTAGTGATATGTGCCAAAAAAGAATAAAGAAAAGATGGTGTAGGTAATAGATAATAAGACCATAAATACAAGGCAAGGAAGTTAGGATAAATATTTAGCATAGTGGGAATAATTATAGTAGGAAGACAATGCTTGGATTATATAATGGGATCTAAATAAAATTTTCAATAATAAATGGTAGTAGTAAAATAAAAATAACTTATAGGAGTTGAGTTGTTTTCGAGTAGAGGATAATGATGTAGAAAAGGAGGCCAAATTTATAAAGGCCATAAATTTTGATCCATAGATCCATTTAATCCCATATTAATTCTAAAACAATCATCTCAAAAGGTTATGTGTAATGATATCCTGGTCAATCTAGTTATGAGCATTTTAGATATTTTTCGTCGGCCATACATGACAATCTAATGGTCAAAAAATATAGTTTAATATATTTTTAGTATTTTATATGTATATAAATAGTAGATTTTTATAGACAAAATTAAACTTTAATTGATATTAAGATGTTAGATTAATTTTAATTTTTAGTTTATTTTTGAAGATTTTTAAACTTTCACACACTTGCATGAGAAACTTACTAAAAATAATGGTTGCTAAAAATAGTAGGTCATGTTTTATTATTTTCTAGAGTTATGAATTTTCCATGTCAATTATAACTCTGATTTGATTCTTATTTATGCATGGTTTATAATTATTTGAGAAATTCAATACAAATCAATATAGGTTGTTGTTTCAACAAAAATTCCTATTTTTGTAATTTTATTGTCTTGATAGTATTTAGGTTCATTGAGTTTTATCATATTTTTGAATATTATCTTTTTTGAATTCCAATTTATTTATGAAGTCACAGCTACAAATATTTATCTCACAACCATTGTCAACAAATGCATTCTTGACTAACATTATATTTATTATAAGTTGAATGGATTTGAAATATTTATTTAAATGTTATGTTGTGAAGCTATATATTCCATATCAAACATTAAAAAAAATTAATACATTTAATGATATTCATGATAAAATAAAATGAATTTGGATTTGTGTCCATAGGAAGAGTCATATTTCATGACATTATATCTAATGTATCCTTTTAAGCTAGTGATTTTTTTAATATCTATAGATAGGAAACCTTAAATGTAGTGTTATACAATTAGTCAATCAAATCATATCCCTTGGGTTGAGAAACATTGATTATACAAGGTGGAGGAGGAACATTTTTATCAGTAATATTAGGTTAGGGATGTAAATGTGGATACTCTCTTCTAGTTTGAATAACATTGATGTGGGAATCAATTATCACCCTTGGAATGATAATGAGATTATATTGACAAATATAATCAGGTTGAGGGAAATGAGGAAGAAGCAAAAAAATTGTGTGCACATAATTTTTGGCATCTATAATTAATTCAAAATAACTCAGGTAGGATATTATAAAAATACATATTAGAAACAAGTATGCTCTTAATAGATGGCATGGGTTGAGTTTTCCCATAATAGGTAGACTCTTATTTATATCCAAGGCCTATTATTTGAATATTGTGTGAAATTTTCAATTACTCTTACTCAAACATAATATTCATTTTGAAAGAAAACCATCTTTTAATGATGGTAACTTTTTGGGAGAATTAGTAAAGAATATGATATTACAGCGATAAGAATTAAAAAATACATGATAGTATATATTATACATATTATATTCCTAATTAGAGTTAAATTTTATAAATGAAATGAAATAATGGACAACATGATTAGAGGTAACACAAGATAAAATAATGAATTTCATAGTTCTATGCAACATATGCAAGAAAACTTCATTCGTTGGTCCCATTGTGAATACAACACAATAAAAATCATGGTATAAGGGGTGACCTTGGAAAGAGTTTAAAGGACTTTATGGTCTCTAAAATATACTTATCAATTAATATATTAGTGTTGACCCAATATTTTAGAGAACTAACTAAAGAGGAAAAACTGTGAATGTGTTCTACTATCCCTTTATGAAGGTACAATGAGTGTAACTTTCATGGTTGATATGATCTTCTCTAGTGAACTACAAAATAAATGTATATAGAGGCTTCCTAAGGTATAAATTATTAACCCTATTAATTTACAATATAATATTAAGTATGGGGAAACCAAAATGCATGTATAAAATTTTATAGGGCCTAAATATGGGAAGATTATCCCTCAATTCATAATGTCATTAAAATAGTTAACCACTTAGGCAAATATAAGCACCCTATAAGTAGTTTTAAAACTATGAGAATTGAATTTCTAAAACCAACCAAAAAGCATTATAAACTAAATATAAAGTAAATAACAAAGGACATTTGTGTATAGATATCAACAAATTTCAACTCAAGATTAAAATTAAATGTTTTAATTTTAATTGTTACATGAATTTATATAACATTTTTTCATTATCATATTAGAATCTAAGGTTGTAGATGATTTGTGTATGGTATCATATCTATATCAAAATTTTAAGGTTATTTAATTAAATGTTGGAAATGTAGATAAACTTGTATGAAATACTAGGATAAAAATAAAATAAACAAGTGGTAATCTAATTTAAAATTTTGGTATCTCCAAAATATTGAATGGTTATTTTAATTTAATAATAAATATAATAAAATATAAAATTAATAAATTATTTATTTATATTTAAAAAATATATAAAATTATATCTAAAATATAGTAAATTATAGAAATTTTAATTAAGCATAAATAATAAGCTGAATAAAACAAACAAGCCTAACTCAAATTTGACTTGTGTTGATTATGATTGTATATCAATGATGTGAAATAGAATAAATTTATATCTGGACCATGTGATGCCCTAAAATAGAAATATGAAATAAATATAGATAGGGCCATGTTAGGTTGGACAAGGGTAAACTATGGCCTTGTCTTTCTGTAGTTAGGCCTCCTCTGGTTTGACTATGTTGGACATGTTCCTACTTGAATATTTGTGCATGTATAATAGGGTCACTTTATAGTATGTTGGTGCTGATTTTAAATAAGGAAGAACCTATAACACAAAAAACCCATATGTTTCACATAAAACAAACAAACATCAAATCTAAAGGGGAGAATTAGAAAAGGTGAATAGGTGATCTAAATTTAGAAAACCCCACATAATTTGTGTGCTTCTTACATAACCAAAAAGAACCTCAAGTAAATGTACTTATCCCTCTAAGAGTGAGTGTGTTAATATTTATTATTTCATTATATGGATGCAACTACTAAATTTAGTGTAATCCTGAACAATAAATTTATTTGACGTACAATAAAATATATACAAAATTTAACTATAACTATTATAAATAATTATAACTAGAATTAGAAACAATTAACACCATTTTATTCAATATGCAATAAAATTATCATGCAAAAGTCAGATGTTGATTTTGAGTGGCCTTATTTTGTTTATATAGTGAAATATTTTAAATATTTCCATTAACCATTTTTTTAAAAAATCACATGACTAATAGTGGTCAAGGCTAGGTTGTAGCCCTAAATGACCTAGTGTAATTTTACCCTAAAATGTTAGAGACTAATATAATTTGATGGAAAATATTATTTAAGTATAGAATAAATGTCTAATGTATGTTTTCAATAAATCCAAAAAGATGACTTGAAT
This sequence comes from Torreya grandis, assembly GCA_037957365.1. Taxonomy (NCBI): domain Eukaryota; kingdom Viridiplantae; phylum Streptophyta; class Pinopsida; order Cupressales; family Taxaceae; genus Torreya; species Torreya grandis. The sequence continues at coordinate 2,007,947 of JARHVA010002775.1, read as the reverse complement.
ATAAAATATCTCATAGGGATTACAATTTAACTAAATGGTGAATAAGATGAGTAGGCAAATGATTTTGATTAAAAATTTTCAATAAGTTAATGAATAAATTTAGTTTCTTATAATGATATTACATAAATTTTCATAGTTAAAACACATATATTTACATATATTCCTTCATTGTTTATCCCAAATATTTAAATTGGCTCTTTGTTTGTGATTGATGTCACATAGACATGATTATTTATTTGATCATTATCCATAGACTTAAACATCATATTCTATAATAACATATTTATGATTACATCTTTTAATTTTATCTTAAATTTAGTACTGGTGATATCTATTAGTACATTATACTATAAGTATAGAAAAGACAACAACAAGATACCCCATTCTTTACCATCCATTTTTTATCCACCAATTTTAAATAGCTTAATATATTGTAAATCGAATTTAGAATATTTATTGCCATGTCACTAGCATTTATTTAAAATGAATACAACTTATTGTATAATTTACTAGTGGTATAATGTTACAAATTTATTTTATAGATGCTTTGTAGTGTTTTATGATGAAACCTTTCGTGGCACTAAATCTAACAAACATATCTTAATGGATTTTTATTCTTTCCTATAAAACTTCTCCCATCATTATGTTTTAATTATCATTGGTGGTGTATTTTATACAATAAACCATTGATCATTGTATATGATGATATATTTAATTTTGTGTTTCCATTGCTTAATATGTTGACAATTCAATTTATCAATTTCTACCCTTGTACTTATATTGATTTTTAACATACAAATTTCTTCCATGTTTAATTCCCACTCAAGGTAATAATTTATCACAAGTTATAATAAAATATCAACAAATCTCTAATATTGAATGTTTGGATAAGACCTACACATGATGAACTAATATATCTCATAGATCCATGCTATATGAATCTTAAACAATAAATCATAGTGGAAAATACATAGATATTTAAAAAATCACATTAAAAAACCTTTTCATTTAAAAAATCAATCATATTATAGTTCTTGATTATACCAAAAACTCAAACATTTATTTTTTTAAAAAATAAGTCAGAACATTCTTTAACCTTCATATAACAGCATATTTTATATTACAATACACACCCCTAACCATGTGTATTTAACATTCATTTAAAATCTTGAGTTCACCTCGATACATTCTTTTCTATGTGACATTTTCATATGCTTCATAATCATCACCACTTTATTAATAATAATTAAGCCTATATTTGGCACTTCAATTTATAACATCCACAAAGCAGATGATTCTACACTTAGAAACTCTTTAGAAAAGTAACCATTTTATAACACTCTTTAATAGTGCCATGTTATAGCATCATAAATATGCTTACCTCACTTTTTAGGATAGAAAATACAATAAAAAATGTGTATCATAATACCTTAATTATGCCTCCCTTAATTTGGCATGTTGTGTTGCTCCTCATAGTACCTTACTATGACTCAAACATTATGTTCCAGTTTGAAACCTTCCAATGTGTAGTGAAACTACATAAAAAACTATATGCAACTCTATCAGTATTTTCACACCTTGGAAAAATCACAAAACTATAATATACAATCTCTAGAAAATCTTCCACAATCATATTTATTTGTGAAATGAACTTGTACCACTAAACATCTAGTGCAATAAATAATTTACACACAAACACCTTTCATATAAATAAACATTACGGGAAATTATCATTGCACATATCCATTTAAAGTAGAGACATTTCACTAATAAATAGTATAAATTATGGAAAAATTGAAGATTTTTAAAAAACTCATAAAATAATGGGTAATGAGGGAAATTTTTACATATTAGATAAATTTATTAAAAAAATATAAAATGTGAAAATAGGTAAAATTTAGGAGACCTCAAAAATATTAGATTAAGGAAAACCCAATAAATTATGAAAAATTAGGGCATTAAAAATATAAAGAAAACAAGTTTGGAGAATTAGTATTTTTGGTGCTACTGGTGATGAATTTGCCTCTACCTACGATTCTGAGTGTCAATTCCTTTTATACAAGGTCATATGGTATGAAAGTAGGATCAATCTATGAGATATACCAAGTGCAGTGTAAAATTTTATCAATGTGGGATGAATATAATAGCTTTGGGCATCTAAAGGTGATGGTTGGTGGGTGCCCTAAATTTATAGGGCCTAATACAAAGTAACATAAACCTTAATTTTTTATTCTTAGGGTTTCTAATTGTGTGGTAGGAATGGGGTTGACTTTTGATGCTTTATTTAGGGATGAATATTTATCTTAGATGGTCATTGAGGGTAATAAAAGAGTGGTAAGCATGTGTAAAGTTGTTACATATGTGTCATTTTTAGATGAAGCTCTAGAGGAGGTGCTTCAGTATGAGGAGTGGTTATTGAAACAAGGTCTTATTTGGTGATTTGATATATTGTGGTTTATCCTCCCTTATTTTGATCAATTGAATTTACATTCATGGAGACCTATAATGGAGGATAGTCTAGAATTATATCCTTGCAAAAAAGGATTTTTATTACGGATTTTGATAGTATTTCAAACTATAATAACGTGTTTTAGGCCAATTCCTTATTTCAATCCTCTCCTATAGAATATTACTATCAGGCCTACTCGGGTGAGATTTATATTTCTTCCTCTTCAAAGTTTGGTAGAATCTTATTTATCAGCCATCAATGGAACCCTGGGCTATTTGCTAAAAATCAATGCATCGCCCTACATTATTTATCAAACCACCTTCACCAAGATTCTTGTATATTTGGATATTTCTCAATATCTTTCATCAACCATAGAGTTAAAAGTCAAAGGTCACTTATAGACTCAAAGCCTCGATTATGAGTGCTTACCCTTAGATGTTGGAGCTATTTTGAAATAGGTCATTTGGCTACTTCATGTCTTTGATTTAAGCATAAAGT
>JARHVA010002775.1:1907500-2000000 GCA_037957365.1 Torreya grandis | reverse complement strand
TTAATTGGATTGTTGGTTAAGGATATGATTTTTAAGGTTTTGTTCATATAGAAAAAATAAATTATGTTAATGTACCCATCTAAGGGTAGTCATGAATAGACGAAGTTATGATTTTTTGATTATATAATTATGAATTCCACATTAGTATTTCATTTATATATGATTAATTTTTTTTAAAATTTTTTATTTACGTTTTCATTCCAATATAATTAAAGTGTCACATTTAAACCATTCTTCTTCTATAGATATAGTTTTACAATTAACATTAACATTATAATTATATACATGAAAATTATAATTTTACAATAACATAACCATATTTAATAATTAATATTATTAAATAATTAAAAATTAATATTTTAATTTTTAATTTAATTTTAATCAAATAAAAAAAATTAGCATGATTTCAAAAATTAAGCTCAAACTAAAATAACATTTTAAGATTCCCTGATATCACAGTTAAAGTCATAATTAGTTTCACACATAAACTCATCTTTAATGATGGATTTCAAGTCATATTAGTAATGGAATTAAATTCATTATATTGTTAATTTAAATTGATCTTAGTGATAGATATAAAATAACATATAGTGATATATTTAATGTCACCTACGAGAAGAATTTGAAGACACACATAATACATATTTGAAGATAAATATAAGAAAATTTTAAAGGCAACTTAAATATGTTGTCTGAAATTTATAATTGTGTATCATGGTGTATCTAAATATTTAATCCATTGGTATGCCCAATCATATGAGGTTTGAATATAGGATGTTAGGGCTAGGGAATCATGAAGCTTCATCATAACTTCCTCTACATTCTTAAATGGGTGACAAATCTTCGATGACACAAAATTATGAAATATTACTTAAGATTATATAGGACTCATTTTTGTTAAAATGAAAGGAATTTTACTAAGGCCATGCACATGAAATATAAAGTACTATTCATCACTTCTAATTACTTCTCATATAGTAGACTACTTCTAACACCTCACATTATTATCATTCATATGAAATATAAGATACAATATAATATATAAATACCTATGTTTGAAGTAAAAAGAGATTCAAAATCACTAGATAAATTAATTAACCATATATGTTCATATTGCATAGTTAATCTATTCTATAACAAATAAAGTATTCCACTCACTCTTTAGAAAGTTTATCTATCAGTAAATAATTGGTGGAAAAAATAATTTACTTCACATGAAAGCCATGAAGATGAATTAATATACACACACCATGGAATGGTTTCATAAAAGTACTAAAAAAAACATAATATCATATTGGACACTATAATGACCAATATATCAATTTATCTTAGTTTCACTAATGTAAAGAATAATCTATGTAGAAATAAAAATTACCTTTCAAATTACCTCATATTTAGTCATATATGGGTTTCTTAAAAATGTGTTCACCCTGAGAATCATATATACTTTACTTCATTTTTGAAACAAAGGGCAAGAATAAGAATAAAATATAAGATTCTATATTTCATACCTAGCATTATTCTAAATATTATACATATAGATCTAAACCATGGAGTAATGCCAAACACCCTTCTTAAAATATGCAATAATAATCAAATGATCATAATAATAACTCCAAAAATTGGCAGGTGATGTTCAATTCAAAACACTCAAAGTCATTCCAATAAATAATTTCATGATAAGAAAATTATACTTGCATAAATTTATAGGTAAAATAAACATTTCTACTACTCTTATTTAAGTAAAGTAAGTTTTAAGAATAATCCATTCTCAAACATGGATGAATTTTGAACTAATACACTTCATTGTTTATAATAAAAGTCAGAAGAATATGATTTGTCCTAAATTTTCTAACACATTTAAATTTATACTAACACCACACCAAAAACCATATTATATTAGATGGTTCAATGTAGGATCCAAGAAAAATGACACTTTATTGTGCCAATGGTGTATATCATCAATTATTTTCATGATGCATTACTTTGAAACATTTTTTCCATTAGAAGTATGTAATGATTTATTTATTTAGACATATCTTTATCATCAACACACAGTCTATGAGGAAAATCCCCTAAATGTTACTATAGATGTTTTTTATATAAGATATTGCATATTGAAAAATAATTCCTAAGTTATCATTCATTAGTAATAAGTAGTTTAAGAATATAGTGACTTGTATTAAAACATTTTTTATTTTTATGATAATATTTTAAGGTAAGATTGGTTTTATTTAACCAATTCATACCATAGTTCCTCTAATAGAAACAATACAATCCCAAAGTTTAAAACTCATGTTAGAATAATACAAGGATAATTATTAATTATTAAAGTAAGATCTTACACATTATGTGGTGAATCACAATATCAATTTGATCCCTAAACTACATATACCTGTAATTTATTTATACCATAGATCATTTGTTTGAAAAAATAAATCAAATGGTAGATCTATGAACATAATGAGAAAGGAAATTCTAGGCCTAGAACATTAACTTGCGCTATCCCAATTATCTTTATGAAAAATAAAGAGGACAATTGAGGTTTCAAATCAATTATAGACCTCTAAACAAGATCATATTTAGTAAATGATATCAATTGTGAAGTATTGACAACAAGCTGGACTAATTATATGGTGTAAAATAATTAACCAAAATTGATATTATGTTTGGGGATAATTATATTCTTGTTAAACTTACATATATATGGAAGATATCATTGAAGGACAAAAAATGTTTATCTGAATGGTTATTCAAGTCATTTGGTTTTACAAATGCACTAAATAAATTCATGCAAATGATGAATGACATTCTCCTTCCATTTAATAACTCATTTATTATAGTCTACCTTGACAACATCTTAATATTAAGTAAAACATGGGTTGAACATCTGCACCATAAAGAGTAAGTGATTGACACATTACTAAAATATGATATATATCAAAACATGAAAAAATGTTCATTTAATTTTAGGTAATCCAATACTTGGAATACATAGATGAAAATAATGTTCACATTGATTTAGATAAGTTTAAATTGATCCAAGAATGTCCACAACTAAGGAATCTCATAGAGCCTCATAGCTTCTTGGGATTGAAAACTTTATCAAAGAGATTCGTACTTAATTTTTCTTAGGTGAATTAGCCTCTAAACTATGTTCCCAAATGTCATACTAAATAAATATTAATTTTTAAAGGCATAATCAAGAGCATTGTAATAATTATTAATGCAGACTCTATTCTAAGCCAATACTTGTGTTATTAGATATTTGTAAACCATTTGAACTTAAGACAAATAACATTGAAAAATGACAAGGATTGGTCCTCACTCAACATGGTCATCTAGTTGTTTACCACAATGAATTTTTCAGCACACTGGTAAGAAAATACCAAACCTATTATAAGGACGTGTATTCTATTATTCAACCATGAAAACATTAGAAACATTATATCTCAAGTAAGGAAATAGTGACCTAGATAGATCTCAAACCATTTAATTTTTTGTAGATTTAGAAAATAGTTTGAACATAGTGCCATCATAAATTATCTTCTTAACTTTAGTATTTCTATCTAAACATGAAGCATAAGAATGGAATTGTGAATCCAATTGAATATATTTTGATCGATGCACTAGTTCAAGCTCTCCTTTATGTAGTTGAATAATGAGGAAAAAAATCAACATATGGCCAAAATTGTATCCATTTGTCATGGATTTTAAAAATATATTTCACATTTTTATATATGGTAACTTACTTCCATATTTCTAATTTTGGAATGGAATTTTATATTACCTTGGTCAATTGCTTATTTTAGATGAGATAAAGAGACATAAACTAATATGCGAGTCTCATTTTAACAATGTTACTAGACATTATAGAGTTAAAAAGATTTGATTTATTTCAAATTACTTATTATGGATGCATATAAAGTTTTCCATATCCACATCACTCTATATAATGTCATGTCTAAATTTGTAAAAAATTATATAGTTAACAAGAAGCAAGGTTTCATACATAGTTTTTCTAGTTCTAACAAGACAAAGAGAATTTGTTTCCATGGACTTTATCTCAGGCTACACTACTATGAATCATGGTAGTTATTTGACTTATATATTACTTGATATATTATAGAGAATGATTATTCTTATACCATGTAAGATATTAAAATCAACTGTCGAAAAAAAAATTTAAACATTTCTAGATACACTTTAGTATGACATAAATTAATGATAAAATAAAAATCACATTCCAATTATAATTATAATTGATATGATAAACATATGAAATTCATATTTTTTTATTAGATAGGGTGAAATCAGGATTTGAAAGAACCTGAATATTTATGTAAGGAGATAAAGATAAAAATTAAGGTTCAATTGGGATGCCTCTACCACTAGTATCTAAGGGGATGAAAAGGTAAAACACACAAAATTATTTGGAAAAAATTCATCAAACCATCATGTCTTACTCAAAGTTTCTACAAGTCTTTAACTCATATCTAGCATAACCTCCACTTGATTAAAGTGTCATTGATTTCTCAAATATTTCCTCTACCCTTTTACCTTTTTTCTTTTTTGAACTTCAAACCACTCCACATTGTGTTATAAATGATCTTTGAATAAGGCCAAGGATATTTCAATAGTATTAAGGGGATCAAATTTCTCTTTTGAGTTCTCCAAAGATTCTACCCCATATCTAGGTGTCCCTATCTCTAGTGCCACCTCACTATAGGTAAATTGTTAGGAATTTATGGGGTTCAATATAACATGTGGGCTAAGGATTCAACTTATTCCAATACTCTAACCTTTGTAATTCTCTCATCTACTAAAAATAGGGTTTCAATTATTCAGATCTACAATTTCTCCACATCCATAAATTTTTATTTTAATTTTGAGGATTCATGATAGTTAGGTCTAAGCACTATCAAAATATCATATCAATAAGTATTATACTAAGTAGGTGAAACCTTTTTTTATTAATACATGTTGAAGTTACGTGCCCAGTGTTCAAATACTTGGGAAACCTAAAGGCCAAGCCTTCATAATCTAGCAATTGAATTCACATAGTACCATATATAGTCAGGGCAAGTTAGTTTAGGAGATCAATAAAAGTGTCAAGGATTATAACTATTATTGAAGAGGTAGTGTGAGAGAACAAATAAGTGGCAGTGTCAATCTATATGAATTTACCCAAAGAGTTTCCTATTGTCTTAAAATAGGGTTCATACCAAAATTGAAGGGGGTATGGAGAAGGCATACCCGAATGGGCTGGGTTGAAAAAGATTCAATTAGGGGTAAAACATGGAAACCATGGTTTTTTAAGAAGTTAATACATACCCAAGTTCTAGTTTTTGGCAAGAATCAAATTTTTTTTCTAAAAATAGATGGAAAATTACTATAAAAAACCTTTTCCACATAGATACACTTCAATTTTATTTTTCAATGCAAGTCTTATTCTACTCATAAATCCATGTAATTTAATGATCCCTAAATACATCTAAGTATAAGATCCATACAAAAATAATAGATACTTGTTGATGAAGCAATCCTTATTATGATTGTTATTTTGTCATCTAGTGGCACCAGTTGGTAACTAGCTAACTCCTTTTTGGATTGATCGTCATTGGGAAGAAGGTGCATAGAATAATGACTACTAATTAAAGATAATGTAATGGTAAAAATAGAATGAATACCTCTAGAGCCATCTTATTAATTGATGTGCTCCATTCCCCATTATAAGAATATGTTCCAAATCTCTATAAAACCAAATAAAGTTCAACTAGCGAAGGGAGGGATATGAGTGGAGTAGAAAATATCTAAGAGATTGATTCTAGATGTCATGTTCACCATTAGAGTTATAGATTCATTCAATATGACTTTTATGCTCCCCATTTTAATTCCCCAACTCACCTGTGAGCCTCTAGGCATTTAGCAGCCTAAGTTGAGCATTTGCTCAATTTTTATTCACTTATATATGTATTATTATTGAACCCTATTTAATGGTGAAATAATTTTTATAATGCCTAATGGTTTAAATGCTTAATTTTGTACTCTGTATGTTGAGTTCTCATGATCTTTTAACCTTAATTATCTATGGTATTCCTTTAGCTCATGAGGACTCATGCACCCGATATAGGAAATTTTATAAGTATGGGTAAGACCCTCCACGTTTAAATGATATCGATGCCTAAGCACAAATCTAAGACTAAGTCATTCAAATAGATACCTAGTTTCCCCTCAAGTTCCTAAATTCCATTAAGCTAAGGTTACCAAAGGCTTGTGTCCATGAGGCTATTAACCTAAATCACATCCAATTATGCCTAACAAAGAGTGGGATTTCCCCCATCCTAGGATGGCTTATGCCCATGATTACACAACCATAATTACATTAACCAAAGTCCTCAAATGATATATTTGCACCATGGCACAACTAACCCAACGTATACCCCAATCCCTTCTCTATTATGCTTTGGGTGAGAACATAAAAATTTCACCTTTCGTTATGTGATGCCACTGTAGTAAAGTGTCAAATGTTGAGAGACATAGCATTAGTCAAGGTCTACACCCCATTGGAACAAGCCTAAATCTAAATTGTACATGTATATAAGTACATTAATACACCCATGACCAAAACACCTACTTTCCTATAACTTTTTGGTTTTATTATCAAATTTGTTGAATTTTTCTACTGTAATAGTGGTCTAGGATAATGATTTGAATCTCGCTCAAGAATATAAGGAATTGGTTATAATTATTGGAAGATAATGTTACACTAAGGCATATAACTTGTAGAGGATAGAATTGAAGGAAGTGGGTCAATAACCACTTGTATGATGCCCTATACAAGGTTTTATTTTGAGAACTACTGGAACAAGTGTACTGATGGTTGGCTATGTATGTGACACATAGAATTAAAAACTATGGACAATACCTTGAGTGTAAAAAAGAACACCTATAAAGGCTTGAGATCTTAGATTCTACTTTGACTAGAGCCACAAATAAATGGTGGCAAGGGATGTCGAATAAAGACATTCTTAAATTCATACTATCAACATACACCTACATTGCAAAAGAAAAATATCAATTATTGCATCAACCTAGAGGCACATTTTTGAATGAACATGATACCAAACTCAAGAAGATGATGGTGGATTATAACTTTGAGATATTAAGGATGGAAGGATAAATTACTCTCACATATGATCAATACAATGAGGAAGAATGGGACATGTAGGTGAGGTGAAATGGAAGGGGATGATAAGATTGACACTCAATAGATCAGGAGATACACCTATAATAAGAGGAGGCATGAGTTGATGGAAGGTATAAAACTTGGAAGTGTTGATAAGACCCGTAGTGAGTGGGAATGGTATGGGGAAGGATCTCTTGAATGGTAGTAGTGCCTAGAGGAAGTAACCCTTGAATCCATGGAATAAGCTTCATAGTTGATGGGTGAATGTTTGGGATCCCTTTAAAAATTGACCATTAGAGATGCATCAGATGAACATACCCACCTTAAGCCTATGATGCGAGATCATACCATGGATCCCCTAGAAGAATAAAAAAGATTGACAACTAGCCTCATTGTTGACTTATACGTTTATCATTTTGTACATTTGGAATAGAATTATGTGATTGAACAAGTCATTCCTTATAAAGAGGTAAGAGAGGATACCTCTAGAATTCAAGGCACTATCTCAACTCAATATAATGTGAGCATAAGTACCCTAGTCTAGTTAATATTAGTTACATATCTTGGGCAACATCTTGGAGGAAGTGGTTTGATGCCACTAGTCAGTAGTATAGTTCCATCATCTTCTACAACACAAATAGTAATCATAAGACCAATGCCTAGCCTAGTGGCTACATGCCCTAGATGACCAAAGCTAGGATAAATACTTGGGGGACAAATGCCTTAGACACTAATGACTCTCCCACATAAGATATATTATGAGATAGCCATATGTCTTCTCAAGTATTGAGGTATGGAGAAAACTATACATAATGTGCTCAAATGTGAAATACAATGGCACACTCAAGGAATAACCTAGTCTAAGCACAAAGCAACCCTATTTATGAAAAAATCACTTAATCATGCCCATACTTGGTATAGGAAGTTTGATCGTAACTAGGTTACAATTTATTAATACACCTTGAAGGAAGCCTTCTTGAAGGAGTTCGATATAATTGAGTTTTAGCAGTAGAGCATTACCACACTCAAAGACATCAACTAAGAATTGGCAAAGAGTGTACACTTTTTTGTTGATAGGTTCAAGACTCTCCTTTGCAATTTATTTTACAATATTCACCCCTCCCATCATGCATAATGGTTCATTAGAGGATTGTTAGTACCTTTCAAAATGACACTATCTATGAAAACATTCACAAACCCTTGGGAAGTGATTTAAATTACGGTCATAGATGAGGCAATGAGGAGAATTGATACATGAATTAGACATTTCACGAAGGCATATATTACATCTATGGCCTTCTAAATCAAAAATTTAACCTATAGTTTGTCATAGGATGCTCAAAGTAGATAGTGGTGTACTAATTGTAAGATGGAGGGGCATAATAGAAAAAACTAACCTTGAAGGAATGTGTAGAAACTTATCATTAGCTATGATTTTTTTCATGAGGTAAATGATGTTCCCAATTACCTTTTGATAAAATGTACTATTCAGGTTTCACAACTACCTATTATTGATTATGAGATGCCTATACCCATAACATAGTTGATTACCATGTAAGAGATGAGATGCATGTGAACATGGGGAGAGGTCCACAATAATAAATTTAAGTAATATGAGGGTAAAGATCCTAATTAAAAGAGGGTCATGACTAACAAAATGTAGGATATGGGATGTAAATAAATCCTTAGGGTGAGGTGTTAGAAATGGAAGAGGTAGGTTCCAACCACATTCAAGTTACGAGTATGGTTCAACTGAGCATTATTAGTGTGACTTCCCTATGCATATAAAATATAGGTATTATCAATTAACACATAAGGTCAAGGAACACCCTGGCTTATACAAAAAAATTGACCCAAGGTAGACCAAGTGTTGACAAGGGTGTATGGATGATCAGGCATGAGTCTAAAAAGGTGAACTGGGCTCTAAAGGCAAAACCAACATGCACAAAGTCAATAAAATTGTATTAAAATACTTAGAGTGGACTCACCACTCAACCACCAATAACACCAATACCAATGTTACACCTAGACTATGGGATGCCAAACTCCATTGAGTACATTACATAGCCAAAACCCAAAATTGTACCAGATCAAAACCTTGCACACCAAAAATATGTATTGTAGTAAGATATGAGTGTGATCCAAAACATACAAGGAGAACTCCAATTAGAATGAGACATAGAGCTACAATCTGCTATCTCTTTCCAAAATTAGTATGGCTAGGGGGCTAAAGTGCAAGAGTTTATGGAGATCTTACACCTCCTAACAATAAAATGGATGTTGGCCCTATTAAAGAACATAATTCCAATAACATGTAGGATAACATTAAATTTAAGTTGTCACACCATTCATGCAAAGGGTGTGAGAGGTTACGCATACATAGAACATGAAATATGCCCAAAAGCTCCTAGTGAATGCCACCATTAATGGATGGTCCATTTATGAGGTCCGGATTGACATAAGAACTGAGGTTAATATCTTGACCAAGAATGCATACAAAAATATGGGTAGGCCAACCTTGACGCCTTCTCCCCATGTACTCTTCATGGCTAACAAGACCTGAGCACAATTGATCAAAATTCTGAGGGGTACCATTGTAGATATTATGGGTACTAAATTCTATGCTGAATAGGATAAGTAGTGAGCACTTCTACAAAGGCTATGGTGTTATTCTAACAATGTCAATATGTGCTTCAAGAAGTGATATATGACCTTCAAAACTGGAAAGTGAAGGGTAGTGATTCCCATTTCTAGTGACCAAATACCCCCTATATGGAGAACATTGATCTAGAGGATGAGATAAACCATATATATAACATCATGGTACAAGGCACAAAGAATCTCAATCCTTATGATCAATTTTTGCTCTCTTAGGAAGATGGGAAGTTAGCTTTAGACACCATTGATGTCTCTCATGACCAATGGATTGAAGATGCTTATGAGGCCACTGGTCAAAGATATCATTTGGTATATACAAAGTTACTAAAGTCTATGAATAATAGTTGGGTGTAGATTGATCACACTCTAAAATGATGGCTCTTATGCCATGGGGGAAAGGAAAGAAGGTACTCTGCTTCAGTAAGGGAAAACTTACATCACTTCCAAATTTTGAATGGAACAACGTAATTGAAAGGCATGTTCATGACCTCAAATCATACATCCTCTACGAAACATATTGAATGGGTATACTAGTATAGACCATGAGAAGCACTAATAGTAAAAAATTATACCTTACCAACCTAGGTAGAAGTAAAAGTAGTCATTTGGAATATATTTTGTAGGAGTAATTAGAATGTAGATATACCGATGTACTCTTGTGACTCTTATCTCTATGTGAAAAGACATGGATTGACTATGGTGCGATTGAACCAATGAACTTATGAGTGCATGCCTTTTTTAATACTCTGAAGAGATGGGTGTGATCATGGTATGTGGTCAATGAGACACACTCAGAGATAACTAATTGGAATGCCCTTAAGGAGAAGTTTGTGCAAATTTTTCCTTTTCATCATAAAACTTAAAAATATTAGAGCCATTGAAATTAATTTGGAAGGAAGTATTAGAGGCCATTTCCATCCTTGAAGAGTACCTGAAAGACATGTTTGGGGAAAAAGTGCTACCACTCTCAACTTTATTTTAAGAATAAATTATCAACAATGATTCAAGGAAAGAAGATGATAAAAATTGGAATAAGTGCTAATAGAAAAAATTAACCACCATAAGAAAACTCATACACCAAGTAGATGATAATTCTTCTAGTAAATAATACCCCACTCATCCTTGAATAGAGACAATTCAGGGAACTCATCAAGTCAAGGACTCACACTAGGAGAAGGATGACCCATACTACACACCATTAAAGACCATCAAAGTGGACATAAATGTAAAAGGAGAGATAAAATAAGGTTAATTTTATTGGGAGATATAAATAAATATAGGGATGTCTTGACGTGAATTAGATTCACAATGGTGGTGAATCAGTTTCGAAGGTGTATCATTACACAAGTGAATCATACATTGCCATGTAGTGAATTACATAAATCGTGTGAGGTTTCTCCAAATCTCATGAAAATATAGATGAATGCCTAATAAATTTAGACATGAATGCATCTAACACTACCCTACTTGTGTTTGATAACATCTACTAAAGTTGGGCATCTGAAGGTAGCTTATGAGTGCCTAACTTTAGACTGCAGACTAATGGATTCCAATGTTAGGCTATGGGTAGATTATAGCAGGCTCTAGGTGGATGATGCAGGCCATTTATGATTAAAAAAAGGTAGTATACTAGTACCTACCATTAGTATATTAGCATCCACTCAAAGATTGTTGATGCCTACCCATAGGCTATTGATGATTTCCTACATCCTGCCATCCTAAGGATGCAAGATTATAGCCTTTCATTAGATGCCAATAGTCTATAATCAAGAACCCATAAGCTACAATAAGATACCCATAAGATATCATTAAATGCTCATAGGATTTAATTATGTCTTCAGTTTCAATTGTCATGATGGCACATAAAGAGAAGTAAATGGAATTATAGTTAAAAATACTAAAAAATTATATTGTGAAAAAATCACTACATACCTTGCTAGGAACTATTGATTCTTGAATCCCTCCAAGGATGTCAATTAAAAACCAAAAAAAAATTCTTAAATTCACCCAATAGTATGTGGTGAATTCCTAATAATTCTCTTTCAAGGTGCTGAAGAACTCCATTTATATGAGGAAATTTATATTCAAGTGTAGTTGAACCTCTCCTAAAAATTAACTTTAACCCTAATAGTTTAGGTAATACAGCCTTATCCAACACTCCAAAATAAATGTTGAATATTAACTTAAAAAATTGGAATATTCATAGATTAATGAATATTTTCCACTAAATAAACCCTAGCCAAAGATGGCTACTCTAGGTGGCTATTTGTCTAACATAGATCTAGCATGCATTGTAGACCTCCTAGAGGAATTCCAAGAATTTTTCCCTATGACATATAAAGATATGAATGGTACCCACCCATACCTTGGGAAGATGAGCATAAATTTATTTGATGGTATAAGACTAGTCAAAATTTCCCCTGCATGATGAATCCCAACATCTATACCAAGGTCAAAATAGAGATCAATTCAATATTGTTCGTATGGGTCATTTACCCTATGTAGGAGTATGAGTGAGTAAGGTCGATGGTGATAAGCATCAAGAAATATGGGTATATTCACATTTATGTTTACTATAAATGGTAAACATTTCTTGCATCAATGACCGCTTCCCAAATTAATTCATCTATTAAGTCCTATAAGGCATCACAGGTTGCAAGATCTACACCTTCACTAATGGGTTCTTAGAATATCACCTAAGGATGAAGAAAATCCTAAAATAATTTTTTTAACTAAGTATGGCTATTTTTATTATAACGTTATGCCCTCTAGACACAATAGTGCACCAACCATGTTCTCTGGAATGGTGATTGCCATATTCGAATGCTTCATCCACAAGTTCTTCTAGGTTTACCTAAATTACTAGATGTTGAATGGCCCTATCAAAGACTATTATGATAACTTGCACTAATTTTTGAGAGGTGCAGGTAGCTTTAGATATCCCTAAACCTAAGTAAGTGTATCTTCACAACACCATTTAGGACTTTGCTTAGGCACATCCTTTGTAATGATGGTTTACTCATCGATCCAATGAAGATTACAATAATCATTTAGCGCTAGACTCCTTCCACATAGTAAGATGTTTGTGCCTTTCTTGGCCACTATGGGTATTTTATAAAAGTTATAAGGATTTATGAAAAGATTATAATATTATTAGAAGATATCTTTTTCAATAATAGGCCATTTTGGTAGGGTGAATTATAAGAATATGCCTTTGAGACCCTAAAGATTAGATTAGATAACATGTATATCTTGTAAATTCCTTACAATATTACCCCATTCCACATCCATGTCAACTCTTATGGATCTATGATTGGAAAAATATTAGTATAGCTTAGCAAAGGAGGAATGGATCATCCAATTTCCTTTGTTAGTAAAGAATTAACAAATCCATAGCAAAATTATACTATAACTGAGCATGATCTGCTCTCCATGGTCTACACCCTATAAATAATTAGACAATATATTTTTGGTGAACCCATTAATCTTATTCATAGACTATGAGGTGCTTAAGTACATATTTAATAATCCCATTATCCATGGGCTCATTTGTAGATAGATCATTCTATTTCAAGAATTCTAGTTCTCTATTGTTATTAACCCTAGAAATCAGAACATGGGCCCAAACCATTTATCCAATAGAGGCACACAAGGGGATGGAAAGAGGCCACTACATAGGAGATGAAATGGCATATATGGTGTTGTAGTCAAGATTGTGGTGGCCAAGTCTATTTCAAGATATGAAATATTACACCAAGGTATCTAACATATTCTAATGCATAGGGAAACATAACCATCAGGAGAGATGCCTCTCATCCCCATTATTGTGTAAGCACCATTCAAAAAAGGGCCATTGACTTTACTTGATCAATTACCACTATATCATGGCGTATAGGTGTAAGGTACATTCTAATGACCACTAACTATTTTACCAAGCTTGTTGATGCCATGCTAACTAGAAACTACATAGCCACCATAGCTACAAGGTTCATTTATGAAAACATCATAAGTCGATATGGGTGCCCACTCAGCTTGACTAGTGATAGGACCACACACTTAATTAATGAAACTTTATGGATCTTGGTAATAGAATATATGGTGGCTCACTACAAGATAACACCCTATCATCCCCAAGTAAAATGCACAACTGAGGCCTTCAATAATATCTAGGGGACATGCCTCATTAATATATGTGATGCTGGTCACAAAGATTGGGATGATTAGGTATCAATAGTTTTATGGGAATATCACACAATTGATAAGTGCCTAAATAGGGATAAACCATTTAAATTGGTATTTAGCACTGAGGTGATTCTATGTATAGATTTATTGGTGGAATCATTTATTCATCACACACATTGGTTATTTAAATGACCGAGAATCAATGAATGAAAGGCTGGAGGACTTAGAGCACATAGATGAGGTACATGTCTAATTAAAGTGGAGTTAATAGGTATAAAAACATGCCAAAAGCTCTGGCATGACAAGCATATAAAAAATAATGTAATAAAATAATGGGCATTCATTTTTCCCTATGACTCCAAGTATATGAGGCAGGTAAGAAAGTTGTATATAAGGTGGATGGGCCCATATATATTCCATAACTTAGAGACTAGTGCATGTAAGTTATGCATGTTATTGGGTGAAATGCTCTCTATGTATTTCAATGACAATCAATTGAATTTATATTGGCAATAAGGTGTCACTTTCACCATTAGACACTAACTTATAGGTCACGAGCTAGTTATATTGAGTGACAAGAATAAAGTTTTATGCAAGCCAAATAAGTTCCATTTTTTGGGTGGTGTTTTAAATTTAGATATGGTAAGTCAATAAGTAGTGATTTAAGGTTGGTAGTAATTTATCTTGGCATTTTCACACATAATTCTAGCTAGGTCATTCGATCACTATCAATCCTTAATATGAAGATAGACACCTAATTTATCGATGTGTGAAATTTTCTAAAGTTAGACACAAGGGGCACCAGAGCTTCATGTCTAAGATTTAATATGTGAGGCATATTTAGGCACATAAAAGGGCCAGTATGGTGCTTCCAATCATAATACTAGCTGGCTATGTCTAGTGAGGTTATTTCTTAAGCACCTACACCAAACACCTAAGTATATGGGCACATAGACCTCACCAAACTTAGAATAAATTTAAAATGATAGACTCAAAAAAGATATAAGTTTTAAAATGATAGAGTGAAGATGAACAGCATGATCATGTGCAAAATATCAGATATAAATGCCATATTGGAGGACCAATGCAATGGATTTGTATAGGGTAGGAAAGGCCAAGTCAAGAAGATGAAAGCAGAGTGAAATAAACCAAGATAGACAAGTGCACTTGAAATAGAAGTGAAACTAGAATGAGAAATGTGACCAAAGAGGCTAAATCATGTGTAGGTGAGGTGCTACACCTAGGTTACCATATTAAAGGCAAAGGATATGATAAATGAATAAAGTGTAAGAGAATATCATCATAACAAGCTAACATCCACCCAAAGTGAGGTGAGAAGTGACCACTTGAACTACACGTCACTTCACCAAATATTTGTTAGAATAAGTTAATGAGGTGGTATTGGAGGCACAAAGATTCTCATTGAATTCACAAATAATATATTTTTTTGCAAATTTTATGGGGCATAGAAAATCCCAAGGTGTTTAGGTATTGCCACACCATTTATCAATAATAATTAAGATAGTTGATGAGAATAGAGGTATACATCAATGAACAACTAACTACATTTAGGTACAAACCTTGTTATAATTTAAATTTTGAATAGACAACTAGAGAACTAGACCAAGGAAACCCTACTTTAGTAAAACACAAAGAATCCCTAGATGCCAAAAGTGAATGACTATGTAGAGAAATGAATTATGTTCCTTATAAAATGGCCAAAGTAGAGAAAGGGGAAAAAATTAGGTGAGAACCAAATAGTTAATAACTAAAGTGATGTTGATGCTACCATCTATGGGACATGAAGATCAAGAGCCAAATATAAAATCACAGACCTCATGACTATGTGAAACACCAACAAAGATTTAAGTATTTGATAAGATAAATAAACCATAGTTTAATACAAATAGATTCAAAATGAGGGAAAATCATATGAGCTCAGGCCCAAAATAGGTATTCATATATGTAAATAGAGCATGATTAACAGTAGTAGATGCCACTAAAAAAACAATATCTCTAGTAGAAGGAGAGAGTGTCACCCAAATCAATCCAAAGGTTCTTGAAAATGTGTTATATAGGACATGCATTTTCTTAAATAGGTGTTCATGGGAGAAAATTAGGCATCATACATGCAAAACTACCACCTAAAAGACTACAACCATTGAAACTAGAATAATATGAATAACCTAGAACAAGATTGGATGTTACACATAGGGGAAAATAGTCCAATAGTCATAAGACTATTTGATGTCTCTATTTGATACAAATTGATGACCACTAGTGTGACACAACTCTATGAGTTTCCATGTTTCAAAAAGTTGAAGGAACTTGTGAAATTTCTCATCTCATGTACTTATAGGGACACATTTTACATTACATGGTGGTGTATGAGGTTGACTGTAAACCTCATAAGTTAAATCATTGGATTACCAAGCTCCAATGTAGATATCTATTAGATGATGGTAGAAGATGCTAAAGTTGAAAGGGTTAAGGAAATCTTAGGTTACTTCTAAGGAGGCTATTCATTCCTAGTCAAGGACATCATTGACCCTAGGATGAGGGTAGTTGCATGCTTGGTGAGTTCAAAACTATGGTCAGGTGGCTAGTTGGTAGATGTAATAAAGACATACATGTGCATCGCTTACCAAATGGCATAGGGGATGAATTCAAAATCACTAAGTTCATCAGAGAGGACATGTTCAAGAATGCAATCTAATTTCACATGATGAAATATACCTTATAATATGGTATCATGTTGATATTTATTATGATGAATGAGATTGGTGTGCCATAGGGTGATCAGGATAACCTTTGGTTCTTTCCAATGCATAATGACTCCCCATTACTGAAATACCAAAAATACACTTGACACCTTACTTTCAACCTAAATTATATGTCTTGAGTAAAGGGATGGTGTGCCTAATACATGGAAGCATTCAAAGAATAATAGTGCATCTTGGAGAGACTCCCTCAGAGTCTATTTGAAATGGCAACTTTCATCATTATGAAACATTTCAACATTGTTTAATTGGTATTTGTAGAAGGGAATCACTCTAGTTAAATGAAATTTACTTATGCATTTTTATAAAATTACTTCTAAGAGGTACTATGAATAATCCTTAATACATAATAGGTGCATATCCTAGTGAAGATTTGGATTGTAAAATATGTTGATTGAGGTACCAATACGTGTGCCCAGGGGGAAAAGCAATCGTAAATGAGGAGGATGATTTAGATGCTACTAAAAATTATCCCCTAAAAAAAGAAGTCATCCTTAAGCACATCCATAGGTTATTATATGAGATGAAGCCAAGAAAGAAGGGTGTGAGCACAAACAAAGATGATGACCTCCTCCTCCTTTAGGTCAACAAAGAAGGAGAATTAGAACCAATGGCACTAGTGGTACCAAGCAAGTCCCCTGAGTAGAAGTTTGGATAAACTATGGAGGAAATTCAAGATAACCTCTGATTGAATATTTATTTTAAAGATAAAGCTACCCCCTCATGCCAATAAATAATTCCATGGTTTTTATGCCATAAATTGTGTCACCCAAGACAAGGTAGAAGAAAAGGAAGAAGTCCAAGGGGTTAGTGGTGATGACCATAATATCCTTGAGAGAGATGGAGGTGTAAGAAGTGAAATATGAAATAAAAGTGCAGTGGGTAGAAGAGGAAGAAGGAGGGATGAAAGTATATATCATCCAAGAAGAAGAAATATAGAAAGAACCCAATGCATTTTAAATTGATGAGGCTATCCATGGTGGCACTGTTATAGTAGTTAAAAAAGAAAAAAAACCATTAAGTGCCCCAGCCATAGAACTAATGATGGAAGAACCACAAGATGATGAGGAGATGAGGCAATGATGGATTAAAATAGGCCTCAGTAAATACTATATAGAAGTGGTGCTAGAGTTACATCAACAAAGGGAGGCCATGAATGCTAAGGGCATGACCGAAGTGAAGATTGATAAATCTAAGGCTGAGGAGAGAAGGGACAAAGAGGAAAAGATAGCCATGATCATGAAAAAGAGGAATGCATAGATAAATAAGGCCTAAGAGGAAAATGATAGGATAAAAATAGATGAATAAAGGGATTCCATAAGTATAAAATCCTTAAAATAAATATAAGTAGAGGTGCCTTATACCCTTAGCTGGCCATTCAAGAAGAGGAAGTTGAGTCAAGCCTATGAGAGAGGTGGCATAAGGGGATCACAGATGAAGACTATTACATGATGGATTACATTCCCCTTTAATCTACCATTACATTAACATGCCATCAAATATCCTTTAGCTTCAATAATTATATGGATGAGCCTCAATTTAAGGTACCAAAGAAGGTGACCCTTACCATAGACCAATAAAAGTAGGGGTAGGACTCAATCCTTACAAACCCATGCAAAATTAATCCAGAAATGTTGGATAATGCCATCCTCTGAATGGATTCTAAGGTAGCACATAATAATATCATCAATGATGTTAGAGCCTAAATTTGTAAGAATATCACACTGGAGGAATAATAAAATGAATAAGGCCATCAAATTCAAATTGTAGTAATTAGCCATGTGTGTTGAAGAAGTTAAGACATCTCACTTGAATGACATTGACACTTCAATTTTTTTCAAGGTCAATAAGGTGTGTGTGATAGTGGAAGCATATGTTCCCAAGGTTTAAGGTGAAATCAATACTAGAAAAAGAGGAGGATGCTTGCACTGGCATAAAATAGGAGATCATCATCAAACGTGAAGAGGTGAAAGACCTCTTCATGAAGCTAGAAAAAGGAATTCAAGTGGTTGATGTAATCTTTTGCAACTTCTCCACCCATGCATCACTCATTGATGTGTGCCTCAAAAGTATAAAAAGGAAGAAGGATGTACTAACAAATAATACATACACTATGAGAAAGGTTGAGAGCCCTCAGATAATGGCATAGGTTAATAATTTGAGCACCCATATCAAGACCAAAGAGTAGGACCTATAATAAATCTTCCATGCATTAAAAAAAGGCTAGTGAGTAAGGAGAGATCCTAGATAGAGGTGTAATAAAGGTGAAGGAAAGGTTACAAAACATTCAATGAGATTTGGATGAAACTAATGTGCTCACCCTCAGTTCCACCTTCATAGAAGTAGACAACACTGTAAAAGAAATAAAGCTCGTAATTTATGGTTTTGAGGATTTCAGAGTGGAACCAAAGGAATGTGTATCCATGTTTTATGCACCTAAGGTACATAAAGATTAGTCTTAGGATAGACTAATGTTTTTATATAGGGTAACGTTTGACCCCGAATCCATCTAAGTAGAGGATCTTTTCCAACATTGTAGGTACTTGGGCATGAGGTAATCACTTGTTATGATTTTTTTTGTCATCTAGTGATGATAGTTGATAAGTAAAAAACTAATTCCTTTGTAGTTCAATCATCATTGGGAAGTAGATGCATGAAACAGTGACTTCACATTAAAGGAAATATAGTAAAGATGGTTGAATGAGTACCTATAATACCAAATTAGTGATCAACATGCTCTATTCCCCATGATAAAAATATGCTCTGAAGCTATATAAAAATAGACAAATTTTAACTAGAAAAGAAAGAGAGATGACTAAAATAACAAAGCCCTAGCAGATTGATTCTATATGTTATGTTTACCATTAGAATTATAGCTTAGTTTGAGATGCATATCATGCCCCCCATTGTAATGCTCAACCTCACGTGTGAGCCTCTGGGCCTTTAACATCTTAAGTTGAGCATTTACTCAATTTTTATTGACTTACATATGCATTTTTTAAACCCTTTCTAATGGTGAAAGGATTTATGTAATGTTTAATAGATTGAATGCTTATGTTTGTGGTATGTATGTTGAGTTCTCATTATACTCTAACCTAACTCATCAATGTCATTCTTGTAGCTCATTAAAATTCCCACACTTGATATAGGAAATTCTCTAAGTATGGGTAAGATCCTACACCTTGCAATGATACCTATGCCTAAACACAGACCTATGTCTAAGTCCTTCAACTAGATACACAGTTTCTCCTCAAGTGTCTGAATATCATTAAGCCGAGGATACAAAAGGCTTGTGCCCATGATGATATTGACCTAAATCACGTCTAATTATGCTTGAAAGATAGTGGGATTTCCCCCATCTATAGATGGCTCGTACCCATGACTACACAACCATCATTGCACTATCCAAGATCCCTGAAGGATAGAATTATGTCATGGCACAAATATGCTAATATAGACCCCAGTCTCTTCTCTACTATGCTTCTTGTGAAAACATAAGTCTTATGACTTATGTGAAGTGATGTCATCATAGTTGATTGTCAAAAGCTGATCACCATAGGATTAGTCAAGGCATTCACCATATTGGAAAAAGCCTAAATCTTACCTAGATAGCCATATAAGTGATTGATTAGGCCCATGACTAAAACACCTACTTTTTTACAACACATTTGGATCTAGAAGGTTTTGCCAATGTTGTCAAACTAACAAATAATGCTTCTACCCAATTAATATTATATATTAGCCAAGATCAATTTTAAAACCTATTTGTCTAATGATATGGAGGAGTTTGAAGTAGTTGGATATAGGGACTTCAAATTATGCTTTAATTATTGAGAGGGATGAGTTTTTTATCCACATATGACCACTTTTGTTAATGATCTATGTTCTTCCATCCTTTGATCCAAGCTAAAAATATGAGAATCAATGAATTTGGGGTACCCATCCTTCCCTAGGACATTAGAAAATAAATATGGATGATTTATTATTGGGATGGCCTATTCTTTGGATCAAAATTTTCCTACTAAAATGTTTTTGTTTGAGGTCATTTATATGGGTGATTCACATTCAAACTAGTCACTATGTATAGAAGATAGTCATCATCCATTCTCTTGCATAATGCATAGATTAAACACAGAATGATAGGTAAATGGAGAGGATGAAGGGAATAAAATCTGAGTTATGGAACTTATGAGGAAAATAGAGTGTTATCTAAACTAGGGGAGATTCCAAGGTTTAGAGAGTTATAAATTAAGTTAGGTGAGAACCTAGGAACAACCATAACAATCCTATTGGCATAAACCAATTATCATATATATGCAAATTTAATTTCATATGAAATTCATATCATGAGATATATAACAATATCTTTTAATTTATTCCTAAAGATATTTATGTGTGGTGTGTGTTATATCTTTCATTGGATCAATCCTAAGAAATTACAATCTATTTTTTCAATTGTCTTAATTGGGTTTTTTACTTTTGGATTTTAATTAAACAATTTCACCTATATTAATAATTTGTATATAATATTTATTTTCAATAAAATTAGTTTTATTTTTATATAAGAATTTTGTGAAAATACATTTATCCTTATTACATTGAAAATATCTCAAATTTTATAAATGACCACAAATAGTAAAAACATCATTTAATTAATATTACTATTCAATAAGTATAAATGAAAAATAATAATAATAATTCCTTTTTTATTAAAAATAAAATTAAAAATATGAAAGTGAAGAAAACATACCAACAATTGTTAACAATATATTTTCACTTGTTAAAAAGCTTTAGATATGATGGGAATGGCATATTTTTTGTATGACACCAAATTTATCCTTTAGCTATCTCATTCATCATTTAAATCCATAACCCAAATGTGAAATTTGGAATCCAACATAAGTTGTATATGTGGTGTAAGCTATTTATGTTAAATTATATTATGTGTCTATCTTCAAAAAGAACTTTTATTCATGTGTTGATTTTATATTTAAATAAGATAGTTTGTGCACACTAGTTCCTAATAAAATAGAATCTAACTATTATGAAAATTATAATTTTTACAAACTACATACAAAGCTAAAGGACATTTGCATCTAGTGTAGGTTAAAATTTTGAAATATATAAATCCCTCTCAGGGAAGTATGATAATGTTATAATGGGTGTAAAAACACTTTTCTATTTAGCATTGATATTGTTATAATCAAAGAGTAGATTCCTTTTTGCATAAAAAAGTTGTCATTTTTTCCATTTTAAATGTATAAGTAGCTTGGTACTGCACAAGAAAGAGAAAATGCTCACTATTATTTTTTGTTTTCAATGCCATACAGTGGTAAAAAAAATTATCAACATGTGATATAACAATACATCGGTTGTTGTGCAGGCACTAATATATTCTAGTCTTCCATAGATGTTACATAGATAAATTTGGAAGTGCTTCAGGGACCTATCAATTGATTTAACCACCTCTGTTCTTCTCACCAACAATATGTCATACAATAGTATGAATCTCAAGATTGGATGTGGATTCTTCTGCTACACCACTCTATGTGACATAATTTATTTTATATCTCGAGTCAATAGTTTTGTAGGATAATGATCTCTTTTTTCCATTAGAACTATGAAATTATGAGTGACTTGTCTTCAGGTAAAATAAAAGTTTTGGGGATATTATACCACAACTTCATAAATTATATCTTATATTTACTAGTTGATAAAGTTGTTAATTTCAACCCAATTCTCTAGGTATAGTATAATATTCCGCACATATCTATAACTATGAGTCATTTTATTCTTTCATTCTAGACTAATTTCAAACAGTTGAAATAGTTAAAAATAAATAAATAGTAAAAAAATGTTATATAAGAGGCACGTAATCATAAAACATCTATAGGCCATGTTGTTATTATAAATCATTTTTAGGTAATTTAGGTAAATGTAGATGCACAAGTTTGATATTGAGCTTCTACATTATTTTATCTTCGATTTCCTTTTCTTACCATTTTGTAAATCATTACATTCATTCAAAACCATCATACCTCTTAAACCATGTGAAGTTAAAATTCCAACATATAATTATATGTATCTTTTGTATGATTTTGTTATACTTATTCAAAACACAATTCGACTATAGAAAAAATAATATATCAATGTGATGGTTTCATTCAAAAGAGATCAAGATTTAATACTATTACCAACCCACTTATCACAACACTATAGAAGCTATATAAAAATGTTGTGGTGGAACCACATAATTTAACATGTTTTTAGTGATAATCACTTGACATTATAATGGTGGGATGAAACTACGAACCCGTGTGTGCGCACGCACGTGTGTGTGTGGGGTTGTGTGTGTGTGTGTTATACATACATACACACACACACACATACATACATATAATAGTTATATATTGACCTAAAGGTTTCCAATAGAGCTGTTTGCTTGATGCTTGAATGTTGGATTGCCAATTTTGACAAACTATATTTATCATACCAGTTATGGTACATTATTAAACACATCTACACTAATCTAAATTGTTTGCATTGATAATCACTTGACAATATATATATATATATATATATATATATATATATATATATATATATATATATATATATATATATATATAAAGGTTTTCAACAATGATGCTTACTCAATGCTTGAATGTTGGATTTCCAATTTTTATGAGATCTATTTATCATACTAGCAATGTCACATCATTAGATATATTCATCGTAATATATCTTTTTTGTATCGATAACTACTTGACATTATACATGGTTGGAAGAAATTATATATATACTTTATGTGTATATACTGACCAAAAAGTTTTCAACAACATTTCTTGATCGATGCTTGAATGTTGGATTGTCATTTTCCCCAGCTATATAAATCCTACCAGTAATGCTGGAATTTTTAATACATTGATTGAACAAATAGACAATTCCATTTAATGGAGATTAATTATGCATGCTGAAAATGATAAATTTTATGAAGTGACACTGGAAAGATTTTAAAACTGTAAGGTGGCAATTGGTCTTCCCAGTTGAAGACTATTCTTTGTTGTTAATTACGTTATATATTTTAATTGCAACTATAAATTACATGTTCACTTATAACACTTACGATATTTTAATTGATGAGATTTCAGCGGTTTCAATCATATTGTTCCACATGCCTAATTATGTAACACATTGTGTATCCTAATGGAGGTTTAAAATAAATACCATAAAGCCCTTTCTGACATTTAATACAGTGCTTCAAAAGCTTCGAACATGTTAAAAATGGCATTTTTTTTTTGCAATGATGAATCTACGGTGTGCTGAAGACAATAGAAACACCATCGACATAATAAATCTGTTATACTACAACTATTCATTCCAACAACATCTATGATGTACAATGCTGAGAGTAAGAGTAGTTAAATATGTATTTCAAAATAGTCTAGTAGAATTAAGTGAGATTTTTTGGACGATTGAAATTTTTTATATCCTCCAATTCTGGTAATAAAACAACGTTTTTATACTACTACAATTCATTTATTCAACAAGCATGGTATATCCTTAAGGGTATGTTAATCACAATTTCAACACGACGAATTAAAATCAAGCAAGCTTTATTGTATAATTTAAATGTCTTGAATCCGCCTCAAGATTTTAACTACCACCTATAATCCTGTACGAACCAAAAATAAAATTATAAAAGCCATATTTATTGAAATAAATATTATTGAATTTTATATATTGATTTTTTTAACTATATATATTTATATTAATCAATTAAATATATATGTAAAAAGTAGATAATTTTTTCATTAAATCATATGAAAAATATTACTTAAATTGCCTTTTTCAGGAGCAAAATTAAACTAGCCTTTCAATTGAAAATTTGAAGCACTTAATGAAAATACAAAATATTATATCATTATCGATTCACAGTCAAACTTATGAACCTCTTTAACTTATAGGAATTGAATATCTTTTGATCCATTGTTATGCTTTAAGGGGTTTATGTACTCAAATTCATTTCTATTAAAAATTATTAACATCGGTTTGAATTTAAAAAATGAAATTTGAGAAAGCTGCAATGTATGGGAAGATTCCGAAAGTTATGTCATGTAAATTGTGTGAGCCTGTTATAGCTGCGAGGCTGGACACATGGCAGGGTGCGCTTTCCTAGAATGCAAAATGAATGACCGAATAACATATTTTTACATATTGGAGTATTGATATACAGCTTGTTCGAAATTGGTATATGTTAACGATTGCGGGATCAGGGAAGTGAAAGATGGAGGGCGAAGGGAAAAAAAATAATAATAAAAACCAAAAACAAAACAAAAACAAACAACACAATGATAGAATTGAAATAAAGAACACAAAGATTGTTGTCAACCTCTGTTTGATTTCAAATCTAACTCTATTAATAAACTCTCCTATCATTCAATACCGAAGGTAATTATCAGTCTATGTTTTGGCCTAAAAAAATATTTATCGAAATTCAACAGAATTATACTTTGTTCTAATTCTGATTTTAAGCGAAAAATCTTTTCATATAGAAGCAACAGAATTACTCGAAAAACTTTGCTCTTTACACTTGGGGCAAAAAAATTATTCAATGCTTTTCATTTATAAGGCATTTCTGTTTATACAGAGAAATTTTATTCTTAAAAATTAACAAAATAAATTTAGGCAACAATTTTTTAAACATTTGAGGCAACAAAATTGTTCATTGCTCTTCATTTATAGGCGCTTCTAGTTTAGAGATAGTTTCTATTTTTAAAATTTAAGAGAAAAAAAATGTTTGTTTTTAATTCAAAGATCAAGTTCCTTTATCATGTTGGTGGTGAATAGTAATACCTATATTGTATATTTAGACTCTACTTCTGGCTGTTTTACATTTATTTCTCTAAAAGGGGAGATCTAAAGTTGTGGTGTGCACCAAACAACCTAAGCAATTCCCTTTTTATAGAAATTTATTACTCTGTTCAACCGTTAGTTGAAGTCTCAGCTCAAGTGTCAGTTGAAGTTGAGGTTAAGGGAATCTATTAGTCAGCTCAAAGCGTTGGTTCAAGTTGATGTGCTGATTTAGCATCACGAAAAGTTACCACCGGGATGTATATTTGACGATCCTGCTTGTTATGAATTCTTTTGGTTATGATTATTTATAATTAATTAATAGAGATTATATATATATAATAATCCTTATAATTTTTTTGCGGAACTGTTAGTGCACGCTTATGACTTCCTTTACATTTGTGGAAATTCGTACGTTTATTGCTTCGATTACATTTGTAGAATTTGGTCTCTCTTTATATATATTTTTGATGGATACATGGGATTTAGATTTACTATTCTTTGTTTAACTTAAATCACTGTCACTAATTTTTTTGTTGCGGAATTCAACTCCAAAATCAGTAATTAGACGTATGCAAACACAATGCCATTTTCAGTATAGAGTATTACGTAAAATGTTATTTTAGTCTGACCGGTCGCTGGATGGAACCCCCACCCGCGTCCGCGCTCTAACACATGCACGGCGGCGATAAAATCCCCAATTCCATAATTATGGAGAAAGTCATGAAACTAAGGAGATCTTTTCCGACAGAGGTCAATCTGATTTTTTTATAAAACTTTCGTCCTTGTAACTAGTAGATATTGATTGCTTCTAGCTCACTGTATCGGCAATGGTTATTATTTTCTTTAAATTTGGATTAGGGATTACAAATTAATATTCTGTTTAAATTTTAATTACAATTTTTCTAGCTCACTTTATCTGCATTGGTTATTGTTTTATTTAAATTTTTATTCTCACTTACAAATTAATATTAAATTTTAGTTATTGTTTTTAATAAATTCTTATTCTCGACTACAAAGTAATGTTGAATTTTGATTAGCGGTTACAAAATAATAGAGAAATTTGGACAAGCAAAAACTAAGCTCTAAAACTTTTAGAAAATGAACGTAGTAGGGTGTGTAATAAAAAAATAAAACTAGTAATTGCCTCCACGGTACAAGGAAAGGCAAGAGGAACTTGTCTTTATTAATTTTTTTAATTAAGTATTTATGAGTGTAAAGTGAGTAGTAAGGAATGAAATAAATTGTTGTGAAATATATTTATGTGTGTTTATTGAGAAAAGTTATATTTGTTGTAAATATTATAAAATAGGTATTAATATGAGTTTTATTTATGCTCTTTGAGTATATATATATATAATCTTTCATTTTTGCATAGTGGATAAATATAAATGTAGGGTTGATATAAAGATCGAAAAGTGAGCACATAATTGCTACGATAGTAAAGGTCAATCCTTGACGATCTATGCTTCCCTAATGGTAATCATAATCTGCTAAATTATTCCAATGAAATTGATGAGTGTATGGCCAACCTTTGATGATTTCTGATATATTGTTTCATAATGTCATGTTTGGTCAAAATCACTAAAAGGTTTGAATAAGTTCTTCAATTTTTTCTAGTGCTTGTGTGTTTGAAGCCCTTAATAGCACAAATTTTATTTTAAAAAAAATGTTCTTCAACACATACAGTTATTTGACCTCTTAGTATAGCTTTTACTGTTTGATTCTTCCAACCACCTTTTTTTACTATGACCTCTATCCCACATTACCTAAATAATAACTCTACACCAGATCCCTAATTTGATTATATATGTTTAAACACCCAATCATTATTAGCTAAAGAATCAATCTATTGCAAAACCATGTTATGATCACTAGAAAATATCTTCAACATACTTGTAACTTTTTATTTTCAACTATTAACAATTTCATTTTTACCAAAAAAAAATATTGTTTCCAATTCCATCATAAAAACATAACATGGACATTTTGAAATCAAAAGAACCAACATACAGTGCCCAAGATTCATACTCTATAATTATTAAAGTTTCCATTTTGGTATAGTGGAGATTTATAAAGTGAAAGAGTGTAAATTTGTAGTTGTATCTCAGTTGAAACCCATGACCTTTGACCTCATCTAACATTTTAATCACAAGCATTAAATAAACATATTTTGACATTTATTTATAGAGGTGACAATAGAAAATGAGTTTGTGTGCTTATTCATACTCCATGGAGATGCATTGTGTGGGAAGGAGCCATTTTGTTTCTACTTTTATTATAATATATTGTAGTAATTATTATAATATAGTATGATATAAACTAAGATAATAATATTATTATAATAAATTTATAATCATAATTTAATTAAATAATATTTTCTTAAAGCTATAGTGCTCCTAATCATTGTATAACAGATATTTATGTTGACATGTAACATATTTTTAACAAATCTGACATCACAAATGATAAAAATATCATAAAAATTTTCTATGCAAATATGTGGCATGTCACACATCAAATTATATTATTTATCAAAGGTACATAGTTATGAGTACAAGTTTGCAATATCTAAGCTTGAAAGTGGAAATAATCTCAAATTTAAAAAAAAAAGCCATTGTAGATCATTCAATTACAAATATGCAATACATTTTATATAGAATCAATCTCAAACCAGCTAAAAAATGGCATTATCAACATATATATTGAAATATAAAATTTAAAAAGATAGGCATTATGTTGATCTTGTCTTATTATATAAGAAATGGATTGGTAATCATTTTCTGGGACAAATTGAAATACATTTGACCTTTCATATAACATTATATAGGTGGATCTTAATGTTGAATGTCAATCTAAAAATTACATTTTAATGTACTTCTACTACATATCTTGCTTTTCTCCTATTATATAAATAATATTTCCATCAAATGTCTAGGAAGACCCTAAGCATGTACAAAGCATCATTATAAAGCATATTAATTACTTTGGAATAATTATGACGTTTTTAAAGAACGATACCACATGCATGCATCAATACAACCATATGTATGTCCAACTTGTATAAGGCAACCAATTGAAGCATCAATAATCATAAGTTTTGAGTGAGTACGATTCTCAATTTAATTAATTTTATTTTACAAAACCTTTCTTTACAAAACAAGTACCATGATTTTGTTTTAGTACCCATTGCTAAGAGCAATATTTACATTTCATTAATATTAAGAATTTGATTATATCCATAAGGATTAATAGATCCCATGAGGCCATAAGGAAAATTAAAGTGATTTTGTGGAGTGTAATCATTTTATCTAAAATTATTTAAATGTGGATCATGGTGAGAGATGGTAGTGATGATAACAATAATGAAAAAGAGATGGAGTATCTTTATTCAAATATTTGTTGGGAGAGAATTAAAAAAAACAAATTGAAATGTCCTATAGATAGAGAATTGGATTCATAAACAACAAAGAGAAATGTGCTTAATTAAAAAGGTGGATCTTAATATTGAATCTTAATCTAAAAAATGGAATTTAATGTATTTTTCCTACATATCTTCCTTTTGTCCTATTATATAAATAATATTTTATCAAATGTCTATGAAGACCGTAAGCATGTACAAATGATCATTCTAAAATATAGTAATTACTTTGGAATAATTTTCATGTTTTTAGAGAGCAATACCACATGCATGCATCAATAGAAACGTATGTATGTCTAACTTGTTTAAACCAACTAATTGAAGCATCATTGATCATAAGTTTTTAGTGGGTATGCTTCTTAATTTAAACAATTTTATTTGACAAAAACTTTCTTTACAAAATAAGTACCATGGTGTCTCTTTAGTATCCATTACTAAGAGAAACATTTATATTTACTTAATGTTAACAATTTTATTATATCCAAAGGGATTAATAGATCCCATGAGGCTACAAGGACACTTAAAGTGATTGTGTGGAGTGTCATCATTTTATTTAAAATCATTTAAATGTGGATCATGGAGAAAGATGGTAGTGATGATAATAATAATGGAAAGGATATGGAGTATCTTGATTCGAATATGTGTAGGGAGAGAATAAAAAAAATTGAAATGTCCTACAACTAGAGGACTGGATTTACTAACAAAAGAGGAAAAATAATTTTCATGTTTTTAGAGATCAATACCACATGCATGAATCAATACATGCATACGTATATCCAACTTGTTTAATAAAAACAATTATATCATCATAGATCATAATTTTTTATTGGGTACAATTCTCAATTTACAGAATTTTGTTTGACAAAACCTTTCTTTGGGAAATAGGTAAAATTATGTATCTTTAGTACCCATTACTAAGAACAAAATTTATATTTTATTAGTGTTAAGACTTTAATTATATCCATAAGGATTAATATATCCCATGAGGCCACAAGGACACTTAAAGCAATTGTGTCGAGTGTCATCATTTTATTTAAAATAATTTAATTATGGATCATGGTGAAAGATGGTAATGATGATAATAATAATGAAAAATATGTGGAGTATCTTTACTCAAATATGTGTAGGGAGAGAATTAAAAAACAAATTAAAACATCCTACAACTAAAGAATTGGATTCACCAACAACAAAGGATAAATGTGCTTAATTTAATAATATTATCATATTTCACAATCATATGGCTTTGAAATTTACCTTTTTGTTGATATCCAATGAATATCCTTAGGTTTTTACATGAATTTTGAGAGGACAACAACTATAAATAATTATTCTTGTTGAGTTATGATCACATAAATCAAAATTATAATGAGTTGTTTGTATTTAGTATCATCGACTAAATCTGTTGAATCTTCATATGTAAATTTGATATTCTATTCAATGGGAATGTTAAAAGGATTACAATATTGCATTTCAAAATTACATAGAATATCACTAATGTTTTTTGTTAAGTGATTTTTTGATACTTTGGTTTTTGAGTTACTTCAATACACAAGTAGTAATGAAGGTAACCCAAATTAGTCATTTAAAAACATTTCATCAACCCTAATTTGATAATTGAAATGTATCATTTATTGTTCCTTATGATAAGTAGATCATAAACATACACCACAAAAAACATAAATATTTTGATGAAAAAATTTGCAGATTGAAACTCAAAACATTTTAATTTCATGTTCGTAAGGTGATCAACTAGTTTGATGTACCACTCTCATGGGGATTATTTGCAACCATAAAGTGACGTGTCTAGTTTGTACACTTGTAACATGAGATTTTATATTTGATACAATTTTTTTATATTGCATCATGTATACATTATCAATAAGGTAACCATTTAGGAATGCAGTTTTGATGTCCATTTAGTGAACTTTCCATCCATTATGAGTTGTCAGAGATAAAATGGTCTGAATGGTAGTCCATTTTGTTGTAATGGAAGGGTTTCATTGTAGTTAGTTTATTATTCTTAGCATATATCTTTGTGATAATAAATAATTTTTTATTTTCATGTGAGCCTTCATCCTTGTATTTGTTATGATACACCAACATACATCTCATAGAATTAGAGTGATATGAAGCATCAACTAATTTCAAGTCCCATATTTTACCAATGCAATGTAGTCATATTTCATTGATTTTCTCCAAGATTCAAGCTTCTAAACTTGTTTGGAAGATGTTGGTTATGAATAAAACACATCACAACATTTAGATCTTATTCTAGAAGATCATTCAAGGTGATATTTTCAAATCTATTTTGAAATTCTCTGAGGTACTTGTATGATTTTGATGTGGTTATATGTGCACTTTTTGTGCCAATTTTCCCAACTTCATCTAGTATAAAATATTTCAATGTTCATGTAGCCCACTTAGGCATATGTTTCTATGTTTTATGAGCTTCAAATTCATCATATGAAATTCCATCACTTTATTACCTCTAGTTTTATGGCTCTTGTTCATTATCTGATCAAGTATGAAAAGTTTGATGTCTACAAAAAGAGTGATTTGGTTATTCCAAATGATGAGTACGAGACACACAATTATTTGGAATAACCAAATCAATCTTTTTGTAGACATCAAACTTTTCATACTTTTCAACCTGACTTGCCTCTCACTAAATGTGTTCTTTATCCTTTGCATTCTCATAAAAGATAACTTCTCTTTTAATAAGAAACTTATTATTTTTCATATCTTATATACTATATGATTTTGAAGATTCATAATATCTCATGTGGATGCATTTTTAACTCCTAAAGTCTAATTTATTTCTCTTCCCCTTTGGAATCAATGTTTAACAAGTGGATCCAAAAATACAAATATGTCACACATAAGTAAGAAGGCCACACCATGTCTCATATTAATTTTTGAATTCAAGAGTTGATGATGGTGATCTATTGTGGAGGTATACTATTGTTTTAAACACTTTAGCCCAAAAATGCATATTTACCCCTTTGTAGTACATCATAGCATGAACCATATTCATCACAGCTATGTTCATCATTTTTGAAACTCCTTTTTTTTTGTGGAGGGTAAGGAATTATGATATGGTGTTTGATCCCATTATTCTTAACATAGGATTCAAATTTATTTGAAGTGTATTCACCACCATTTTATGTCTCGATTGTCTATATGTGATTTTAAGCTTAATTTAAAATCATGATTCAAAACATTTGGAACGTCTTGAAGGATTCTATTTTTTAATTCATAAAGTATATCTAAGCCATCTTATTTTAGTGATAAATGAACAACATGAAGTACTTATGACCACTAGTGGAGAGGACTAGAAGAGAACATAAGTCTAAGTGAACTAATTATAATTTTATGTTATCTTTCCACTATGAAATCATAAATGGTTGTCTTGTGTGTTTTTCCAAGATGCAAGCTTCACATTTTTCCTATGATCTTATGGGTAATCATGGCATACCAACAACACCATTCACTTTTAATACATGAATGTTATTATATTGAGTGTGCCTAAATCAATCATGCCATATCATGTTTGGAGACGTTATATATTCCATAAAATGAGCATAATTCTTTTAATTTTGTGGGTCATCCTTGAGTTCCAGTAATTTCCCTTCCCCATATCTAGTTAAGAGGACTACATTGTCATTATTCTGCCTAATTATGAGATCACCATTATAAAAATAATGGATCACTAAGGACAAAAGTATTAGTTTCAATTGAGGAAGGTAGATACAATTTTAAAGTTTTAAATTTAGAATTGTTGGAGACTTGATTCATATGGTACCTCTTGCTTGTGGTTATAGTCTTCATCTTTTTTTGAGGTAAACCACACCATAGATTTCTTCATTGAACTCTTTAAATAAGTATTTTTAGAATTTAATATCTAGGGTGGCACCAATATCATGAAACCAACTATCAAACCATTAAAAATTGACTGAGACCTTGTTTACTTCATCGTCTATACTAGAAAACACATATTCACTAGTGTATTGGGTAGAGTTTGACTCTTTTGTTTTCCTTTATTTTCCTCTTTTTTTGACATTATGATTCAATTTTATCCCATGGAGTAATTCATTCATGAGTCTCATGACTTCATTTTCTATCACACTATTTACAATAGAAAACACATAGTCACTGGTGTGTTTGGTAGAGTTTGACTCTTTTGTTTTATTTAATTTTTTCTCTTTGTTCTTACATTATGATTCATGTTTCTCCCATGGAGTAATGAATTCATGAGTCTCGTGTCTTAATTTTCTATTTTTGACCACCTTGATTTTTATTTTTATCACCTTTTCCCTTGTACTTATTTTTGTGATTATTATTTCCTTCATTTTTTAAATGTGTGGACTTGTTGGATGTTTTGGAATAATTATTTTTGACATATCACACACTTTTTCTTATTATGGACTCAATTTTTATTCCAAAGGCATTTTCTCTCTCTACAATATTAAAAACCAATTGCTTAAGTGTGATAGTCTTCAACTAGTTGCTTCCATGTAGAGATTCCAAGTAGGTTGAATAGTTGGAAATAAGTGATTTTATGAATGCAGTCATGTAGATGTTGATTTCAACATATGTTGCATCTACATCATGCCTGATGTAGAGTGTCTATGAATCTAATATTACCACATCACCATCTTTCAATTCAAGGGTGGACAATTTCAACTATAACTGAATGAGTTCTAATTTTGAGTGGGAATCATATAGCTCCTTTACTTTGCAAAATGTTTTCCATGGACTATTTTAACCTTGAATATGATGAAACACATCTCCATTGACTGAGGGCTTCATCAAGGCCAATGATTTCTATTTTTTTTCTTCCATTCTTGAATATCCTTCACATTCTATGTTGGCTCAACTAGTTGTTTCTCACCAATACAATTATCGAACCAAAGATCATTGAATATGAGTGGTTTATCCACTTGCCAAGACCATTATAAATAATTGTCTTTCCGGTTATTGTTGTGCCAATAATAGATTTTATTGAATGCATGGTTTTTAGTTTTTTTCTTATATTGTGGAGTTTGAATTTTAACCCCAATTAGTTATGTGTCACTTCAAAATGGTCATGTTTTACAGATACTAGGAAATTGATATATGAAACCTCTATATATTTACATCTCGTTTATATATACTTCTCGGTAAGTGGAAAAAGTTATTCATTTATATATACTTGTCATTACATGAAAAAAGCTTTAAGGTATATGAGAGCAGAGTGGTATTTGGTATCTAGGTGGCACGTGAAAATGATTTTCACTGTCATTAATAATAGCTTAACTAAAAAACCTCATACATGAATATAGTATATTTTTATTGATTTCTAGATTTATGTGTTTGATGGTGACGAATGGATAATAAAATAACTCTACTTATTTCACTTTAAATTTGCAAAATCTTATTGTTTGACAAATTTATTTAAAGTAGCATTCTCAAGTGATAATTTCAATAGTAAAAAACCTCAAATGCTTTCAAATTTAAATGCCTTTAATTTTTTTTTAAAAAGCACGTAAAGAAATGAAATCAAATTGTGTTTTAAATGAAAAAGCTTATAATTATGTACCTCCTGTCCTCTAATTTGTCTTATTTTGAATTTTCAATAATTAAAACATCCTATTTCAGTAGGAATACTAGCCTTCCTTCCACGTGACAAGTAAATTCAAACCAAAGACTCGACGCATGAGTAAAACATGAGTTAATAAAAATTCAGTACATAAGCTTGACGTGATCATCAAGTAGTACGTGGCGTATCAGAAGTTTGTAGGTCTTGTGTAGGTCAGAAACGTTCGAATCAGGTTGTAAGTCTGAGATATCTATGTATGAGACAAAACCTGATAAAAATCTCTACCCAAATGCTTCCTTTGTTGTTGGTTCGAACCACTGACATACTGCGAATCAAATTAGGTCTGTTATAGAATATTTAAACACCACCTTTACAGCTCTTTGACCACTCCATTTCAGGAATGAGACAAGAACCTTACTACGTAGGTCTGCTACACTTACTTCTATTGAAACGCCTCCATAAACAGCTTATACAATGCCAAAACAGTCATACTAAATGAAATTATTTCTATGTAATCCGTACAACTAGAAATAAGGAGAAGAGAATGGATAAAAATCAAACTTTCTAGGCTCTCATATGAATGACAGGCCAAAAAAAAATGCTGATATGGTACACCTGAAATTATATTTCATGATTTTAGTTTGTGAGAGAGAATCTTTATAATATAAAAGTAAAAATAGTTGTTCACTTCACATTTTTAATTGGACTATTATTATCTTTATAAGAATAGAGAAACAACTTATTAAAAAAATATGGGAATAGATAAATAACTTATTAAAAAAATACAAAAGCTTGATACCTAAAATTAACAATTATATATAATATTGTTACAAATTTTGGATACTCTAGGATTTGGGTATGATCCACAACATTTTATGTATACTCTCTATAAATTATTTAGTGGTTTCATTTATTTTAAGTTAAGAATCACCATGATTATTATAGATTATTTTTTATAAAGGATGAAAATATAATATTAAAGAGCATAAGTTGCATTAAAAGAGGTATAAGTTTATATTTTAGTAAAAGGGGTTTGTAAATCGAAAAAGCGAAAATCGATAATTTTTTCCTCACTGAAAACTCTTGTGCACAAAACAACAAATAATAATAATATAATATTTATTTCAATAATATTTCCAAAATAATTTTTTTCTGACAGGTCATCCATTAGATTTTGTGTTCTTTTCTGTATGGATATATAAGATGTTAAGGTGAACAATATC
This sequence comes from Torreya grandis, assembly GCA_037957365.1. Classification (NCBI taxonomy): domain Eukaryota; kingdom Viridiplantae; phylum Streptophyta; class Pinopsida; order Cupressales; family Taxaceae; genus Torreya; species Torreya grandis. Next base: position 1,964,116 of record JARHVA010002775.1, on the reverse strand, counting down.
CAATTGTGCCTGTCTTTTCCTCGAATGTTTGCAAATAAGGCAGAGTTATGAATAGGGCCATCAAATTCCTATTCATTTGCTATCGAAGTATTTGATTTGCATTCGAAGCATTTAACCATTACGTTTAAAGAGTCAGAAGATCCCATTTCTCAGAATTAATAAAGTATAACATATTCATATGTAAAATGACATTATTATACAATGTTGCAGTTTTGAACGAGTATTTCAAAATGACATCTTGTTTAAGCGTTATCCCACAATGTTTCAAAATTGACAACATTTGTAGTGTCAAACAAAACCATGGAGGCATTACAAGTTTCACTTATTTTTTAACAATTTTCAAATTGAACCACCAAAATAGATCACAGGATTAACAAAACATGTACAAATTATATAAATTTTTTAATGGCAATCTAAAATAATTAGTGATAAATTTATTTAAAAAAATTGGAACCTTGAACGATCAATTGATTTACAATTTAAAGTAATTTATTCAAAAATTCTTTTAAAAGGAACAATTTTTTTAATAATATTTTTATAACCTATTTAATAATAATTTTAAATGGAGACTCCCAAATAAATCTAGAACACATTAAAATCCCGTATTCCTAATCCTTATACAAACTGATCCCTGCTTACATTTCTACCATATTATTTTACCATATTAATCACATTGGCGTTTGGTTTGATATGCCGAGTTTTTTTCTATTCTTAGTATACAATAATTACAATATTTTGTTAAAAAAATTTAAAAATTAAAAACTTAAAGGATTTAATTTTTTTTTTGATTACTTAGGGACAGATATGGACATTGTAGGTACAATCACATGAAAATGGGTAGAAAAATGGTTTTATATACATAGTTTTAAGAAGAAAAATATTTATAGCGTAAGATATCGACCAAATTGTGGTGGATGATTTTCAATTGATTGGATATGACATCTCCCTTTGGATGAATCCTGTAATGTCAAGCAAAATTTTACAGCTAAATATTACAAGCACATGTTCCTCCAATTAGCCGTTTTTTATTTCATGTACTTCAATTATTTGAAATCTCCTTGACTGCCCCACACCACTGAGACATCGAAAAATGCTTACAAATATGACACATTACAAATCAAAACCTTACAATTCTAAGATGCTATGCTCAGCTAGTAATAAATACTGATTTCAATGATGATCCGTATTAATCCATAAGACATCCATTTGGCCGAGTAATAAAATTCTCCTTGAAGACATACATTGTTCAGCCACAAATAGTCCAAGATGTTAAGCACAACCAAATGAAAATTTGACAATCCCAACAATGCTGGCAAGAAATCAATATTTGACGTCATTTGATTGGTGCAGCATTTTATTTCCTTTTTGAATCTTATTTGATTAATGGATGTGTCAAATCTTATAGAGTTGTCAATCCAACGGAGGGTTCAAACTTAAGATGTGTTTGGAGTAAGCCAATAAAGAGATCACTTGATTCTTCAACACTTTGTTATATAAAATTCTTTAAAAATTAACCTAGATAGGATTATAATTATCAAATAAAACTAATATACTTAAATCAATACAATTCAAAAATTCTCATGCACATCCACATGTGATAAACATTCCTCGAGTTTAAACAAATTCCTAACAGTTAAATTCTCTTTCTTGAAAATGCCCCTTCTGGACAATCCAATCGTGTTTAATGTTGAAAATATTTGTACGATCTAGTATCACTAAAAAAAAATATGTGACTATCATAATTTAGTGCATCCACAACATGGATTGAAAATAAGACATGAAACAACTGACATTTCATAACACATAAAAGAAGACTAAAAGTTCCACTAAAATGCTTCAAAAAACTGAAACTGCTTTCTTTATTATTTGTCTAGGTAATGACCCCAAGGCGCTTTCTATCATGGAAAGCTGTTCCAATTTTTTTTGGGATTTGGAACAAGGTATTTCCCTACACATTTATGTCCATGACATAATTATCACTCAATAAAATAGTTCATATTTATTACATACGTAAATGTGACATCATAATAAGTTATCATGGAAAGCACCACAAATATGCATCCCATTCTCTAAATATAATAAAAATAGGTCCATCCAATAACCGCGACGATTCATTAGTGCTTAGCTTTAACTTTATTAAATTAGATCATAATAAATAACCTTAATAGTGCATAACCTCTTTAGTGCGTTAGTGACTCGGGATTATATCACATTGCCATGCCATGGAAGCTTAACCAGAATAACCTGAGGAGCTCGATAGTCCCTGGTTGAGATCACTGAAGTATGATCTAGATCCTCAAATACAGTGCGTCCAGAATCAATAAACTTTACTGCAATAGAATTTGGTAACCTTTTTAATTTATCTTCTAGTGATATCTTTTTGCCCTTTTAAAGATATGTTTCTTCACATAAACGAATGACCAAAAAATAAAATTACGTATTGTCATAAACGGAGGACAATAAGATTGAGATAGAATTTGGTAATAACTAAAGGTTGTTTTAAACCGCAATGTAAACAAAATGTGACAATTTGAACAAAACTAACAACCATGTTAATATATCAATTTTTTTTTAACAGATACATCCACAGAATGTGGATGTTCTTATTAACAGCCAAAAAAAACCAATACAATATCACTAAAACTATAAACACCAGTGGGCTACCTTGTAATTAGAAATCTTGACAAAGTCCGAAGAAATAAAATGTATATATTTAGGCTTTAGCTCTTTATGGACAAGTTTCAGATTATGCATATCATCAATAGATCATGGACCATATTAGGAGAAATAAATCTATTGCAAAATCAAAAGCAGCCAATCCATTAAACAACCAAAACATTAAATGCAAGTGTTTCCTACACATGCTTTCAACTCTAGAAGTTGTTTTCCAATCTCACGAAAATTATCAATGGCAAATGGGCAAAAGTTAGTTTCCTGTAGATAATTATATAATCTTGGTCAAAGATTCTCAAAAACCTGTTTGAACTAGTTACATCCATCCAAAACATTCTTAAAGACTATCTAATAACCTAAAAAAAATATATCGATTACCAAGTAAAACACTAGAAAAAAAAATAAAAAGCATTTTCAAGGTGTTTCTGTCAGAATATAGAGAGCATACAAAATAAGAACTCAATCAAATAAACAAGAAAAGAATCCAATTGCTACAGCAATTTCTTGAAAGAAAGAGATTCTATTGATCTTCAATTTTCCTTGCTTACAATGATGCGCCCAAGAGTCTTTAAAAAGATTTCAATCCATACAATAATTAGAAAAACAAACTCAAGACTAATTTTAGTCTTTCCATGCAAACTAACTCTCTAACAAATTCTCCAACAGTTTAACTAACTATTTGCTAACTAACTGATTGCTCAACTATCAGTTTACTAACTGATTGCTTATCTTCAGCTAACTACTTGCATGCATGAGGAGTGAAGAAATTAACTCCAGTTCAAGTGGACTTTCTAACACTCCCCCTTAATTTCTACCACTTACAATTTTAGCATTTACAATGCCTAAATTTTATCTCAAATAATCAAAGGTCTCTTTTGGTAATGCCTTTGTAAATATATTTACTAAATGATCTTTAGATCTGCAGAAGTCCAGATGGATTTCTCCATTGTTCACTAATTCTATGATAAAGTGAAATCTTGTATCAATGTGCTTGCTCCTCTTGTGAAAGACATGATTTTTTGATAAAATGATTGCTGATTTGTTATCATAGAAGATTGGTGTTGACTCCTTATGTGCTTGTAATAAGTCTTTCAATATTCTTCTCATCCATGTTGCTTGACATGCTGTTGATGTGGCTGCAATATACTCTGCTTCAACTGATAAAAGTGTCACTATAGGCTACTTTTTGGATGCCCATGTGACCACATCTATTCCTAAAAGAAAGACATATCCAAAAGTACTCTTCCTATCATCAACGCTACCTGCAAAATCACTATCTATAAAACCAATCAAACTAAAATTATTAGTTGTGGAATATAAAATTCCATATTCTGTAGTTCCTGCTACATATCTCAATATCCTTTTTCTAACTTGCCAATATGAGTCTTTCAGTGACTCCATGAATCTTGAGATTAAACTAACCCCATAACTGATATCTGGTCTAGTAGATGTAAGACACATCAAACTACCAACTAGCCTTTTGAATGTTGTGGAATCAACATTAGACCCTTGGTCTTCTTTGCTAAGTTTAGTCCTTGTAGCAACTAGTGTAGGTGCTGGTTTAGAATTTAGCATCATAAATCTCTTTAACACATCCTTTGCATATTTTGTTTGATAGATAAAAATACTTTTCTCTGATTTTTCAACTTCTATTCTCAAAAAATACTTCATTAATCCCAAATCTATCATTTCAAATTCTTTCTTTATTGCTGATTTAAAAGTGTCTACAGACAAATTTCCAGTAAAAATCAAATCATCAACATATAAATACACAATCAAAATCTGACCTTCTTTGTTGAATTTTATGTACAAAGTAGGCTCACTATTACTTTTGCTAAATCCATTATTTATCATATAAGAATCAATCCTACTATACCATGCTCTTGGTGCTTGCTTAAGACCATAAAGAGCTTTCTTCAATATGTAAACTTTTTCTTCATGTTTGTCCACTTCATAACCTGTGGGCTATTTCACATATACTTCTTCATCTAGAAATCCATTCAAAAAAGCTGATTTTACATCCATTTGATATACATACCAATTATTTTGAGCAGCTATTGATAGTACCATTCTAACAGTATCCAATCTAGCAATTGGTGTAAATGTTTTATTATAATCAACTCCATGTTCTTGTGCAAAACCTTTTGCTACTAACCTTGCCTTGTGCTTTTCAACATTTCCATCTACATCAAATTTAGTCTTATAAACCCATTTGACTCCAATACAATCTTTACCTTCAGGTAGAGTAGTTAGATCCCATGTTTGATTTCTTTAAATAGCATTCAACTCTTCATCCATTGCTTTTAGCCAATGTTCCTCATTAACTGCTTCTTCATAATACATAGGATCATGAGTGAAAAGAGCAAAATTGGAAACCAAATCTAATTTCTCTTCTTCTTGATTATAAATCTTATTCAATTTTTTTATTTTCTTACCTTTCAATCTTGCTCTTAAAGTAGCAAGAGTTGGATCTGATTCATCACTTACTTGTGAATTTGGAGTAGGGTCACATGCATGACTAGATGATTCACCTTGTTAAAACCTCCTAGGTGTTCTTACTAGAGTGCTTGTGCCTGCTTCTGGAGAGGATTGTCCACCTTGTAAATTTGTTCTTCAAAAAGTTCTTCATCCTGCAGAATTGGTGCTACCATCCCATGCTTTTGCTTCTTTAAATTCAACATCTCTACTTATAATCACTTGCTTTGTAATTGGTTTATACATCTTATAAGCTTTTGACTCTTCACTATAGCCAATAAAAATGCATTTCTCACCTCTATCATCAAGTTTTTTTCTCAATTTAGATGGTATAAGAGAATATGCAACACAACCAAAATTTTTAAAATGATATACACTATATTTTTTACCACTCCATGCTTCTTGTGGAACTCGATCTCTAACACTATTTGTTGGGATTCTGTTCAGAATATACGCTACACATGCTACTGCTTCTGCCCAATATTCATTTGATAAGTGTTTATCTTTCAACATGCTTCTTGCCATCTCCATGACTATTCTATGATTGAAACATGCTTCCAGGATTAGAACTAGATTCACCTATGTAATTAGCATTTTGCTTGTACACATATCCTTGTTTATTTTTACAATCACTTGCATAATGACCATATTTCTTACAGTAATAACATTGAACATTAGATTTATCAAACCTCTATGAACCTAGTTGAAAGTGGTTGTTGCCACATCCTCTATTGCTATAGTTTCCTCTACTACTATAGTTTTGATTATTGTTCTCACCTTCATCTGAATTGTTCCTTCCATATCTACCTCTGCCTCTTCCTCTGAAGCTTGACCTGGCTCTTCCTCTTCCTCTACCAACTGATACCTATGACTTGAAGGCATTCTCAAGAGAAGTATTATTCCTATTCATTCTGGATTCATGTGTTAACAAAGAACCCATTAATTCATCTACAGATAATTGTTCCAAATCCTTGGTTTCCTCAATAGCTACAACTATTGCATCAAATTTACTAGGTAAGCATCTGAATACTTTTTCTATGATCTTTTGATCTGTCATAGTTTCTCCATTAGATCTAATTTGATTTACTATATTCAAAACTTGACCCATAAACTGGTCTATTAAATCTAAATCATTCATTTGCAAATATTTAAAATTTCTCCTAAGAGATTTCAATTTAGCATTTTTTACCTTTGTGTTACCTCTATAGGTAGTCTCCAAGATTTTCCATGCCTCTCTTGATCTCGTTGCTGCTGCAACTCTAGAAAATATAGATTCATCCAATGCCTGTTGGATGAAAAATAAAGCTTTTGCATCTTTTTTCTTATTCTCTTTAAGCTGGTCCTTTTGTGCTTGATTTAACACCAGATGGGCTACCTCATCTTGCAGTTCTACAAAACCACTTTCTACCAAATCCCATACATCTTGTGAGCAAAATAAAGTTCTCATCTTAATTGCCAAGAAATCATAATTCTTACCATCAAAAATAGAAATTTGAGGCTATGAAATACTGTTATATGCTACCATTTCTCATGCTAGAATGACTTTTTGGTCACTATTTTTGACACACAGTCGCTGATGATGGTTAAACTACCGCGGTCAGTCACTAATACTGTTGACATCAATTAAGCTATGGATGTCGGTCACTAATACTACCGACATCAATTAAACTACTGATGTTGGTCACTAATACTTCCAATGTCAATTATACTACTGATGTCAGTCTTTGAGTCAGCTGATGTCAGTCTCTACGCTCCCTACTGATAATTTCTGCACTCTCTGACTATGGCTGCTGCGTGCTTCTACTGACTGCACACTTATGCAATCTCTGCTTCTCCTTGTGCTTTTGTTACACAAATCCTTACCAAGCTCTGATACCAATTTGTCAAAATATAGACAGCATACAAAACAAGAACTCAAACAAATAAACAAAAAAAGAATCCAATTGCTATAGCAATTTCTTAAAAGAAAGAGATTTTATTGATCTTCAATTTTCCTTGCTTACAATGATGTGTCCAAGCATCTTTAAATAGATTTGAATCTATACAATAATTATAAAAACAAACTCAAGACTAATTTTAGTCTTTCCATGCAAACTAACTCTCTAACAATTTAACTAACTGTTTGCTAACTAACTGATTGCTCAACTGTCAGTTTACTAACTGATTGCTTATCTTCAGCTAACTACTTGCATGCATGAGGAGTGGAGAAATTAACTCCAGTTTAACTTGACTTTCTAACAGTTTCATGCCAAAAGAAGATTGATGATAAAGAGGAGATATATATTGATAAAAAATATTCATGATGTTTGGTTCCCATTGTCAAATGACTTCTTCATTTACATGCAATTGAATAAAAAAGTCCCATCAAATAATTGAAATGACTCATTTATAAACTACAACTAATTAAAAAACTACCACTAAAAAAAATAAAAAACAAAAGATAAAAAATAAATTAAATTAAATTAAACGTCCCATTTCGGGGTTAGTATGTTGTATAAACCAACGTTCTGAAGGACATGGAATCATTGTTAAATATTATTTCTAAAAACTTTCATACTTTACAACTTCAAAAAAGAACTTTAATTTTAATCAATGCTTCCTCATGCTTTATTTGCAGTCCATGGGTAACTTTTAGGGCTACCTGATCCCTTGATCTTCGATCCCAACATTTTAATACTTTCCCAAATGTGCCTACACAAATTGGGTTTTTATTAGAACCAGAGCTTTTCCCTAACTACCATTAACAAAATTATTGAACAAATCTATCTCTAACCAATATAAAACTGGATCATATAAAATATGGTAATTTCCATTAGAAAATACTATTAACCAGATATGTCATTCACCCAAATAAAGTATAAGAGCCTCACATACAAATTGAGGGTTTTAATTGTAACTTAATTTATCTTCTAATTGCCTATAGCATTTAGATTAATTCAATAGATCTAACATCTACACACATAAGAGTAGTGCACGAAAATATTGAAGTTACTTGGAATTTAATTATTTTATCTAATAGTCCATAAAAAAAAATTCAGTTGATTGGCATCCACTTAGATAAATTAAGTGAAATACATTCATCCATTGTATTGATAATCCTATTTGCAAGAGATAGAAAATAGGACACATAAGAAATGCAATAAATAGAAATTGTAAAAGTTGAAATATAAGAAAATAGTTTTTGGCTTTAAAAAAATAGATATATTACATTATCCATTAAAACATGATCCATTTAAAAAATAAATAAATTATAAATGCAATGGAAAATGTTATTATAGCAAGGGGCCAAATTATCTCCAAGAGAAAATTGATAAACACCTTATTTGTCATCTCCATGCCATGGAGAATACAAATAGCAGAATGGTGCATCTCCTTTAGATTTATAAAATGAAGAATAAAAAAATTATGCTATGTTGAGGACTCTAGCTCTAACAAGGGGTGAGAAGTATCACTCGCAATCTCTTCCTGATTTGTAATACATTGTCCATCAAACATAGTATGTTCTTAGCCTACACAACACAAATCCAATTATTATTAAAAAAATCCTCACAATAATCCCCCAAAGATAGTAGAAACAACTATGAGAATTCTTGAGTAATTTTAGTTTATGAAACCCTTCACTCTTATAAAAACCATAAATTTTCAAAATTCATTATTAGAATATGTTTATTTTTGAAACCCTAGCCTATACAATAAATCTATTATAAAAAGAATAAAATCTCCTAACCCAGTATTACTTTCCATATATTATCTAGAACCTATCCATAAGAATCAAGTATTGAAATAGAATACACTACATAAATAATTAGGTAGATAAATGCCACACCCAATAAATCATGTAGTTATTTCAATTTTATTTAGGTTATGGATTTTAAGCCCAAAATTGTTAAATGGTCTAAGTATATTAAATCAGGGTATATATGTGATAAATATATCCACTGGTTTGTGAAATAAATGATCTAATATGACATTTCTCATTATAGCAATGAATGACAAATAAATACTTAGCTAGAAACTAGTTGAGATGAATCTAAAATCTAAAAACTAGTACACAAGTTGGTTTGAGTGTCAAAAATAGGATTTATGTGTCAAAAACCCTCCTACAGAATAACATTGTACCTTGTACTATATTGTTGTGGTGCTAATGTCCACTTTTGGTGTTAATGTCCTCTATGTAAGAAATTATTTGTAGTTTTGGTAGCACCTATGTCTGAATCTTCCAAGCCTATTCTTGTGTTGAAAAACCATGGTTTGTTATATGTGACCTATTTTGACTGATTTTATATGCATACCCTAGACCTCCATGTGATTAGGGACTTCGATGGGCACAATTAGAAAAGGTGGGTTGTTAGTTGGGTATACTAGACATCCTCAACACCCTGCTATGATGATATTTGCCTATATACCAATAATCTAGTGAGGGATTAAACCTGATGTAGTTCTCCCCACCTAAGTGATGGTGAAAGTGCAAGTGATACTAGTATGAATGTCAATTTGTGTGTTTTGAGTGAGACTTGAGACTAGAAATTTGTGTATTTTTAGTTTAAAATAGATATAGATGACTTTATGTAGAAGTAGGGTATAATAGGTATTATTAACCTTGATTGTGCACAACTTATTCTTAGTTTTTTTGTTTCTATTTTCATCTAATTTCCATCTAGTGAATAAATGCATAAAAGTTATGTATATATACCAATTTGGTGCTTCTTTAGGGATTGAATTAGGTTTAGGTTGATCGTAGGTGTATCTTGAATTGAAAATATATACATTATAGATAGAAAGAGGGAAGATGATAATAACAACTAATTAGATCACTAACATATGGTTCTAGTGTCGAATTATGGTGCTAATGTCTAGGTTGTAGAAATTGAGGCACTAGGGTCCTATATTCCTAGGGGAGGTTTTTAGATTAATTTTTAGATTTCTAGGGATGCATGTGGCACACACAAAATATGAATAAGTGTCTAAATAGACCCTATGATAGATCTAGGGCTAAGCTAGGGATGAATGGTCTTAAGTAACACTTTTATCACTCAAGTGGCATTTCAGATGACCACATTTCCCCCACTCCTTTATTCTAGAACTATAGCAAAGTGAAATGACTAGGATAAATTGAAAGAAACATACCTACACTTACATAACAGGTGAATCCCATGAATTTATAACTACTTATGTGAAGCATGCTTCATTACATGTATTGTAAATAAAATAGGAATAGATTAGTCATTAATTAATAGATATATATATATATATATATATATATATATATATATATAAAATCAAAATTGGATAAAGATATAAGATAGAGGAAAGGAATGAATACACCTCACTAGGTACTATAACTAATACATAAACATCATGGCATCTAATGTGTGTAGCTAGTGATACAAGATTATATTTAGGTGAATGGATTTCACAATCCCCATGTATGCATGGATCATGAACTCAAACTAGCCTTCATTCCAGCATTGCCCACCCCTATTTGGTGGATCATAATATGTGAATAGCAAGGATTAGACTGATGGATTGTAGGTGGTTTAATAACTCAAATAGATTCTGAATCCATCATTACCTATCTATGTGTAGTATATTCATCTATAATTAAATTACATAATGTAATTATAGATATATGACTATAACTAAAACTATATATAATGACTATGTGGCCACTCAATAACTCTAGAATAAAATTCAATGTAGGGGCATCTTGGGCACTCAGGTACGTAACTCAAGTAATACTCGATAATGTTAACTAATGTAGATGGATTAAGACATCAAATCAAGTATAAGTTGATGTAAATGGTGTCTATATTAATAATGTATAGAATTAATAGGAATTTAATATTCCATTTCATCAACTAGTGTAAATGTGAGTATATGAAAATGATGTGTCATGCACATGTTCCAAATCAGATTTTTGAGCATCTAGATTATAGGTTGAATTTTAATGATATGCATATGAGTATTATAAATTAAAACTAGAGTTATCATGCCACACATGATGCACCTAATATCAGCAAATTGATATGATTTTATGTAAAAATGAACAAAATTTTATAATCTTTAACTAAATCTATACAAAGCTACATTTCACATACTATATTTTTATTTAAAAAGTATATTTTTTATTTCTATGGCTAGTAGGTAGTAGCAACATATATTGGGTAGTAGTGTTATGGTATTAGTGTCCAATTTTAACACTAGTGTCCAATTATGTTATTTTCTACCTAAATGACTATGATCTATGTCTGACTATTTTACATTATGTTTTCCTAAAAAGGGTCTCTTTATTCTATCCCTGGATGCCATAAATTATAGTTTGAGTGCATTTGGATGGCTTGATATCTATGATAAACCTTTATTGATTCACCTTATTTTGATTGGAGTTGTTGATCCTATGAAAGAACTATCATTAAATGATAAATGTTCTACATGATATGTGTTAGCTATATAATATATGATATCTATGTAATAAACTAATATAATTTATATACATGACATCAAAATGTCAGATAATTTGAGCATAAGTTGGTAATACATGATGTATGTTATATTTAGAATTCGCAAGGTTATTAAGGTATATATAATAATGTAAGCATGTTTATGGACATCAAATCTATGTAACAAATAGAGTAACTACCTAGGGGAATGGGGAATGATATCTATCAAGGCACCTAAGGAGGAAGGGTACATGCATCAAGTCCCTTATAGCTTCTAAAGTTGGATTGTGTAATAATCAAGAGACAACATTATGGCCATGATGTATATATGAAAGCATAGATACAACACACATGAGTCATGAAAAGTAGACCAAGGGGCCATAATATATGGTACATGGGCACATGTCACTAAATATAATAAAGCAATACATACGATGACATGATTATATGTCTAAATATACAAATAAAAAATAGGTTATCTTAAAGTTACATAGAATGACATATTCAAATGTTTGCATACATAATAAAGAAATCACACACAAAGATGTGGGCACGTTTCCAAATCATACATATAGTTAATTGAAGTTTCTCATATATATACAATAATGGCATATGAAAATTCGCTCAAATATATGTAGAAGCATAGATATACAATCAAGTCCAAAATAGTAAAGCCAGAAATGAAATTATGAATGAACATGTGGAATAAAAATGTATAAGGAAAAAGTTGTACATAAACTAGGTCTAGATTAGTAGTAGTTAGAAAAATAATTGGTTAGTGTAAGATGATCAATATCAATATATAAAAAATGTGAAATATATGATATAGAGTATAGAAAGATGTAACTTAGAAATCAAAACTATGTTTAGAATGCCCTAAAATGGGTGAATATGTCAAATGAGAAACCTATTTATGTTATCCTAGTGGGTAAATAGTAACAAATTTGGATATGTATGATGAACTTGGGTCTTGAAAGCATATACAAATAATAAAAATAAATAAAAATTGAACAGTGTATGTATGATGAAAATAGATACACTAGTAGATATAATATATGTAGTACTTGGAAAGCATAAGAAATTTAAACATGGAAATGCATATAATGTATAATTTATATTTTATAAGAAAATATTTTGAATCCCTTTGGGTTTTTGATATATTATATTGTTTATATATCTTTTGGATATAATCTATTTGCATTCAACATTAAAATGAATCTATATAAAAGGATAAAGAATAACTTCAACTGTGTACAACTAGGGAGGAAGATACTAACCAATGAGTCTCAGAAGAGACTCACTATCAAGGTGTCGTGTATATAAAAAAGGAATAATTATAATGTTTTATATATGAAAATTTATCTAAGGTATAGGACCTAGATGTATTTAGTGATTTTTAGTTAACATTACATGTGGAGTAGGATCAATAATCTGTGAAGCTGACTGAACTACATTATGAATAATTTGGCTCTTTTAGACCCATCTGGTCAAATATGTTGTAGCTAATATCCATGATCTATGTTGAAAAATCTTGTAAATTAATAATAGTAATCTTATAATGAAAATGGTAGAGAAGGGATCTCTGTAATATATAACATGTCTCTTATGTAGGTTTCTCTTTAATAATGGTTTCTGTGGAAGAGTATGCATACATGCTAACATTATAGAATTAGATGTCACCTATACTAGTGGCTCAGATAAAATTTGTGGTTGTATAATTGAAATTATAATCAATAATATTATAGGTAGATGATATGTTAGACCTTATGCGATAGGTAAATAAACTCATATGGAAGGCCCTCTATTGTAACTAGTAGATTCCAATGTATATACTTAAGAGATTTTTGAATAGTGTATGAAGTGGATCAAAGTTTTTGTATCCATGGCCCACCCAATAACATGTTAAATGTGCCTATAATAGGTATGACTAATAATGTAATGGTTACATATGTTGGCACACCTTGTAATAAGAGTATAATTTCCATAATTAATCTCTAAACATGCCCACATAAACCGTGAATAATTCGATTTATGTGCTGAATTTACTTCTCTAAATAACCCAAATTTTCTACAAGTGTAATGATACAGATGTTAATACTCAATCCATTGTCAACCATGACACTCTGAGTAGGATGATTATCAATGTATCCTCATACAAATAGTCCATAGAAATTTGAATCTTCATCAATATTCTCTTTCTCTTAAAAAGTGATGAGAAGCGTACCTAGCACTATAGTATGATATACACCAATGATATTATGTATGGGGTCTATGTCCTATGTAATAGTATGAAAGGATGCCACTAGTGGATATGCCTAATATATATAATGAACACTTAAAGTGTCTCGTACCTAATTAGATGTATGTTTCAAAAATTGATCAAAAAATATTTTCATTGACTTAGCTTTCCTTAGTTGAACTTTAGGTCCCTACATAGGTGTACCCACATCAATGATATTGGAATCTATAAAATCATGTCTCTTATCTCTAAAACTGATGCATCTATTTGTGGTATGGTTTGGTGCCCTGTGATAGTTTTAAAAAAATCATTAGAGTGATAGTTACTAGGAAGAGGCCTAGTCGTATCAACCTCTTTTATGGGAGGGATAAATTTGACATTTTATTAAAAGAATTATTTTAAAACATGTGTTGGTGATCCTAAAATATTTTGGAAAATTTGATTTAGAGGAGTTGATAAAACCAAGTGATGAGTTAGCTCTGAAGCTATGTCAACTATGGCCTTTTGATCATTCTTATTGTAGAGACTACAGTTTCTATCCTAAAACACAAATTTTTATTTTGTTTTTTTAAAATTTGCTTGTGAATATAACTTAGGTATACTTTATCCTATCAGATATCCTTTGTCAAATGGACAAGCATCTAGCCATACGGGTTAAGAATTCCTCTACCAAATGGACAAGCATCTAATAATACAAGTTAGACATTCCATTACCAAATGGGAAATCATTTAATAAAAAGGGTTAGGTATCTACACATGAGTATGTTATGCTCTAGCAAGATACTTGACTCATCAGGATCAACTATATCCTGAGTCACATACTATTCACTTCTCATCTCTACTCGATAAGAACCAAGGTCATCATGATAGTAGCATGTATAAAAAATATAAAAAAAGTCACATTCTTCATCAAAATTTGGCCTAAAGCCTATAGAACTATAATGATCCAATCAGTATTCCTTTAAGTATATCACATAATTCTTATCTTTGCTTTACTCATCTAAACTAAGATTTTACTATAATGGTCTTGTCTTTCATTTAACTTTAATCTTGTTTAGTGCATAACACCAAACCCCATCCTATTCACCTATGTACTAGAAACATTCTTTTCTTCTCAAATTGCCTACATTTTTGCTTTTGAACATGATCAAGGTGTAGTATGCTTGTAGTTATATTTTTTATTCTATGTTTTATGTGCACTATGAAGTTAGGTATGCAGCCCTATCTAGGGCCTAGTTCCTTAGATAGTTCCTCTTTGATTGCTACCTAAATGGGGACATAAAAATTATCAATTAAGGTGACTAAATACATGTTCAACTACATTAGCTATAAATCCTAACAAGAAATAGAAATGAACATTTAAAGTTACATGCCCTTCTACTTTTTGTTAACAATGGTTTTAATCCTTTCTTTAGACAACATAATCCGTATAATTATTTTTACCAAATTTTTGTTATCTAAAAGCCATATTGTTGGTGGTTTATTTATAATAATTGGTTTAACATTCTCAATTCTAGTTTTCATTGCTTATTTTGGGTGATATTGGGTTTTGAGTAAAAATTGTACATTCTCCATTATATTTCATAAGTTAAAAAGTTAGAATCATCTAAGGGAGTTGAAGTCATTTTATTATCTTCATTAGTGTTATTGACCAAGAGGGATTATCCCACCCCTTGATCTTAATGACATGGCATGATCCTTATTTCTCTTTAACAATTTTTAGGGATGATGCCCAAACATTATTATTGCAGTTAGTTTAGGCTATGGATGTAGTAGCTCAAATGCTATGATATTAGTCATAAACGTGAGATAGAGGCACTACTTGTACCAAATGCTATGTAGTTTTATTTAACCTTAATTTTTTTATCTAAGTTGATATTTGAATAGTAAAGAATACTTCAAATATATTAATGAAATATATATCAAAAGTAAATTCTTTAGTACGAAAGTAGGAAACATAATCTCCTTGTTTAATCATTATGTCTATTTTCAACCATGTTTATTCTAGACAATTATATCTTTAGTCTATTTAGGTACATATCTCTAAAAATAATAACTTATATACAAGGAGTTTATTGAACTTAATTTTAAATAAATCCTTTATACGTTTGAAAAGAGGGTTCTAAAATTTGAGGGTTCAACCCTAGAATGAAAGATATTTATTTTCATACTAATTTTAATGATAATCAAACTAATCATCAAATATCAACAACAATCAAAGTAAGGAAATGCTTGGAATATTATTTATGACAACTTATGTTTCTTTATGAAAATTTTAAGTATCTAAATTGAGATTTTCATAATATAGGTTTACGCACGTAACTTTATAAACTAGATCCAACATACTTCATAAATTTATAACTAAGTATATAGAAAAAAACACATTTATTTAATGTTATATTCTATTCTTTTCATCAAACCAGGTATAGAGATCATTTTAATGTTTGTAAATAGATACATAATGTACAAATCATTTTGTTTTAATTTTCAAAAAATAAATAAATTATATTTTTCCCTTGTGATTTTAAATAGGATAAAGTATTTACATTCATCTTATAATTTAAATAAAATAAAATATTTCTCTTACAAACTAAATAAAATAAATTATTTACCTTATAATTTAAATTAAATATTTATTTTACAAATTTAAATAAAATAAAATATCTACCTTATAATTCAAATAATAAAATTTATTTATCTTCCATTATGAATAAAAAATTTATTTTATAATAAAATAATATACATCTATCTTACAATTTATTAAAATAAATTACTTACCTTTCAAATAAAATAAAATAAAATATTTATTTACAATAAAAATAATATACATCTATCATACAAATTTATTAAAATAAATTACTTACCTTTCAAATAAAATAAATTAAAATATTTATATACAATTTAAATAAAACAAAAAAATTATCTTACAAATTTTAAACAAACAAAAATACTTACTTGATGGATTGAAATCCTTGACTAAAATGGAATGTGGATCCTTTTGGGTTGAAAGCTGCTATTTATTTTTTTTCCCTCCCCTCACTTATGCACCTAACTTATCCTCCATGCCTTCAAACTTTTCCTCTCCTCCAATTTTCCTCTCCATCCTCCTTGCCTCAAGTGCTTCTCCTATGTGCCCCCCGCTTATCGTTGAAATCTTCCCATTATATATCCTTTTCATGAAAAAACCTTTCTTTAACTATGGTTTCTAGCTATTACTTGATGTGGTAGATGTGGTAGGTCTTCCAATATTTTGCATAAGTTAAGGAAGAGCTTAAGTGGAGTGGAGGTGGAGCCCAGATCTTAGGGAGGTGGAGTGATTCATTTTTAACTTGAAGTTTTTTTTCCCCCTTAATTTTGGCATGAATGGTTGGTAGGTAGTTTAAGTTAGGTTAATTTAAATGTAGTTAATTAATAGTTTTAAATTATTTATAGTAATATAATTAATTAATATTTGTTAAAAAAAATTTGAAAAAAAATATAATTAATTAATAATCTTCAAAATTATTTATGATGATATAAAATTAATTAATATTTATGTATGAAAATAAACTTAATAATTATTCACAAAATATATAATTTATTTTTAAACTTTAAAATTAACAAAATTAAAGAAAATATCTATTATAACCTTTGGAAATTTACAAATATTTAAACTCATTCTTTATAAATGCGAGTATCAAACTAAATATTCATTCCACTAAATTTTCCTTCATTTACAATTATCATTTGTGACCACATCACATATTTCTATGTAAGGAAAAATAAGTATAATATTTTAGTGACTAATTTGAAAAAAAATGAAATTAATATGTACCTTAATTTCATGTTTTCCCATCGATGCCCTATGAGTCCTTCAAGATAAACACAATGGGTTAACTTATCTAATCAATTAATCTTGACATAAAATACTAAATCAAGTCCAAAACCACATAAAGTATGAACACAAGTCCATAGTATGGGAAGGTAGATTGTGACATCTTCCCCCACTTAAATTGTGCACTATCCTAATGCACTACAAGATTTTGATTATGTTTATAAATATAAAATGAAAATAAAAACATGTTTTTCATTTATTCGATGTCCTCCGTAGTCATGCTTCCTTCACCATCTTGATCCCACTAAACCTTTTATTGATCAACCTCTCTATTATGCAATTTTTTTGGTGCCTCTCTAGCACTCTGTATGGCTTAAAATGTGTTCACTATCAGGCGTAGATTTATTAAGAAGTGACACATGAAAGACATCATGAATGTGAGTCAGCTGTAGGGGCAAGGCCAATTGATAGGCTACTAGGTTTATTCTCTCTAGGATCTCAAAATGTCCAACAAAGTGAGGAGCTAAATTCACCTTTTCCCCAAAGGTTATAGAACTTTTGTGCGGATTGACCCTTAAAAACACCTTGTCACCAATCAAGAATTCTCTTTTAACTCTCTTCATATCTATGTAGCTTTCTATCTATCTAATACTCCCTTTAACCTCTATCTTATAACTTTCACCTATTCTTCCATGTCTTTCAACATTTAAGGATCAATTACTATTATGTCCTCAAGGTTAACCAAACTAAGTGGTGTTCGATAGCTTCTCCCATATAGAAACTCACATGGATCCATACCTAAAGATGTTTAAAATGAGTTATTATAGGGAAATTCTACCAATGGAAGGTAAGTTTCCCATTTAGTTTGTTGATCCATACAATAGATCCATAGGAGGTCTTCTACAACCTAAATTTTCCTTTTCATTTTCCCATCCATCTCAAGAAGAAATGTAGAATTAAAGTTTAGCTTTATACCTAAAACTGATTATAGGATTATCTCAAACCTTGAAGTAAACCTAGAATATCTATTTGATATGATCTTTTCTAGAACTCAATGCAATCTAACCATTTCATTCACAAATAGATTGGCTAATCATGGTGCATCATTAGTCATGTTCTTGTGTATCAGATGAACTACCTTAGTAAGCTTGTTGATTACCACCATATTATCATCATGCTTGTATGATGCCATAGGTAATCCTTATATGGAATCTATACTTACAACTTGCCATTTATATTGTGGAATGTCATGAAGATATAAAAGTCTTGTATGATGATGGTGTTCTACTTCAACCATTTGACATTCAAAGCATCACACCATATATAATACTATCTATTTTCATCCCTTGAAATAATTATAGTTTTTTAAGATCAACATATAGTTTGTTTACCCCTAGATGACCTTAGTAGGGTGAATTGTGAGTTTTAGTCAGAATTCTCTTCTTTAAATCTTATACATCTAGAACATGGATCATATCCTTATATCAAATAAATCCCTCATAATTCAAGGTATATCTTTCAATTTTTGGGTCTTATAAATTTTTTTATATCATTATTTTCATTTGATTATACCAAGGATCTTGCTTTTATCCTTTTAGTATTTACCTTTTAAAATTATATCTAAGCATTTTCATACTCGTTAGGTGTTTTCACCAACTCAAAGCATTAGTAACCCTATTCTCTTTTCCTTTGATATACTGAGTTTCAAAATCATATTCTCTCAAAAACTCCAACCACCTTCTTTGCCTAGGATTTAGATTGGGTTGAGTGAATATGTATTTTAGCCCTTGATGATATATTTTTAGTTTAAAAGGTTTCCTAATAAGGAAATGTCTCCACTTATATAAGCCATGAATAATTACCATCAATTATAAATCATGAGGGGCATAATAAAGTTTATGGGTTTTCGATTTCTTCGGCTCATATGCAATTATGCCATCATTCTGAATGAGTACCCGTCCCAATACTTTGATAGATGCATCTATTATAACAATGAAATGTCCATTCATATTGGGTACCTTTAAGATGGATGACATTGTCAACTTTTCCTTCAAAATCTAGAAAGCTTTATCACACTACCCCATCCATATAAACTTCTTACCTTTCCTTTGCAATGTCATAATCGGGTTGGGAATCCTAGAAAAAACCTTCAACAAATCACGTATAACATCCTGCTATTTCCATGAAACTCCTTAATTCTAATACATTCTTGGGAATTAGACATTCCATTGTTACCTTTATCTTGTTTGAACCTACTACAATTCCTTCTTTAGATATGATGTAGCCTAGATATTGAATTTCCTTCTTAGAGAATGCACATTTGGATAACTTACCTTATAGCTTAAGTTCTCTCAACCTCTGAATAAGCAATTTAAGATGTGCTATGTGTTCCTCCTCATTTTTAGAGTAAATAAAAATGTCATCTATGAACACCAAGATACACTTATCTAGGTAATTATAGAACACAATGTTCATTATGATAATAAATGTTGAAGAAGTATTTTTTACCCTAAATGGTACTACAATAAACTCATAGTGTCCATATCTAGTCCTAAAAGTACTTTTTAGAATATCCTCCTTAATTATGAGCTGATGATAACCTGATTGAAGGTCTATCTTTATGAAAACCATTTCTCTTTTCATCTTCTCAAAAGGGTCTTCTATACAAGGTAGGGGATATATATTTGTAATTATGACCTTATTCAACATTTTATAATCAATGCATAATCTTAGCATTTCATCTTTATTTTTAACAAAAAAGACTAGTGCTCCCTAAGGAGACACACTTGGTCTAATTATTATTTTACTCAAGAGTTCCTCTTGCTAAGTTTTGAGTTCCATCAACTTATATGTGTTCATTCTATAAGGTGCTCTAGAAATTAGCACAACTTCTGGTACAATATCAATTGAGAAATCAAATTCTCTCTTAGGGGGCATTCTCAATAATTCTTCAAGAAACATGTCTTTAAATTCCCTTAGGAATGGATACCCTTCTAGGGTTGGTTCATATATTTTTTGATCATTATCATCTTTCATTATCATGAAAATTAGAGATCCCTTCCTTCTCTCATTTAATTTCATAGCTGATATAGTTTCTACTTTTATGGGCCTATGACCTCTTTGAATCATGACCCATCTCCCTTCATCACTGAAACACCTAACCAACTTGATATAATGGTCTATTTTATCTTTTTGCTAGGTGAGCCAATGCATCCTTATTATCACATCATAGGCTCCTAAAAGTTCTATAAATAGGTCTAAACTTGTCTTAAAATTTGGAAATTAATTTTTTTTCCTTAGGTAGACATTGAGACACTTCCTTGACTGCCTTATCCCCATACTAGACCATCCATGATGCATTCATGTGATTCACTATAAAATACATATTTATTACTAAATATAGAGAAATTAAATATTTTGATGAACAAGTATCTATGCTAATTCAAATGGGTTTACCCAATAGTTTACTTGTAGATTCAATTGATAGATTTTGGTATTTATTTTGGAAATTCCTTACTGGAATATTGATCCTTTGTTGTAGTCCCCTCTGAGGTTGATTGGCCCATATATGTTCCTACATTCTAGGGCACTCTTGGGTAAAGTGATTTCCTCCACAAGCAAAACATCCTCCTGATAGGCCTTTTAGTACTGGGTTCCTTGGGGCATCACTAGAAATCCATGGAGGATACATTCGGTAATTGTAATTCCTTGGATCATTTATTCTATTATCTCTACCCCTATTATTTTTCATTTCAAAACTATTTCTTTGATTTTGATTTGGTGGGGGTGATCTACCTGTTGGATTTGTTCTTGGGTTTTTATCAACAATTTTCTCTCCCCTAAAATTTGGTTTCCTTTTGAAGGCACTATTTCTATCATTATTAAAGTTTTGTCTTGTTGCAGCTAGGACTTGAAACTTCTATTCTAGTTTGAGTGATTTTTCTATCACTTCATTCATGTTATCAAGTTTGTGCATATCTACTTCCATTCCTATGTTTCAATTCAATCCTAAGATGAACTTTCTAGTTTGACCTCTTTCATCCTTCTAGTAGATGGGTACATACTTAAGTAATTTGGTGAATCTATCCTAATACTATTGAACTAACATGCCTCCCTACCATAATTTTTGAAATTTAGTGGTATTATCATCAAATAATAACTAGGGTAACCATAATTTCCTAAAATGGTGATCAAACTGATCCCAAATAACATTTTCCCTAGTTATTCCATTTAGCTCCTTCATGTTAGTCTACTACCTAGCTGCATTTCCTATATTTTGGTAGGATCCCCATAACACCTTAGTTACATCATTGTAGTTTATCAAGTCAAATTACTTCTCCATCTCATTTATCCAATTCTCAACACCATGTAACCATTTTTGATCAAACATAGGGGGTAAAATATTCTTCAAATCTTTGCTAAGATCAAAAAGTGAAACTTCAATTTTGGGAGCTACAACCTCCATCTCATTGACTTATGATTGATTCTCTTCAGGAGGATTATCAAGGTTAGGTTCCAATATGTTTTATACATTTTCTTGCCTTAAATTAAGATCATTAATCACCTACTCAAGTGAGTTTATTCTATCTCTTTGCTTAGTCAACAAATTGATGAGAGCTTCTATTCTCGATTGTCTATTTTATTGAACTAGTTGTTCAACATTTTCATTTATGGGTTTAGTGTATCTAACATTTTCCATTGGATTCCTAGTTGATCATCTTGCCATTGGTTTCCTAATAAAAATAACACAATCTTATAAATTTTCATTCAAGATAATTGATAACATAACTCTCTTTTGGACAACACTATTTTTTTCGTACAGTCTATTATTGATCACAGTCACACATAGGATTCACAAAGAGTATGAAATTGATAATATTAATCATATTTTTTTTATTCCATAGAGTTCTTATCTTTATATAGGATAAACATTATTACTATAAGATATAGATGTCACTACAACATTGATTTAAAATTCTTCTAAATAGAATCTTCTTCATCCAATTCCATTTATTTAAGATTTTCATCTTCTGAGTGAAACACATATTCATGGCATCGGTTATATTACTTACACACTTCATGGATTATGTATGGTGCGTCAAAACCTATTCCAATGGAAAATATCTTATTGTTGAGGGCGTCTTAAGTGGACATTTGACTAAAGGTTTAATCATAGCTACTTTTGTTTTAACTAGCTCTACATTCAAACATTTGAGTTTTTTTTGGATTCCAACTATTGTATCTGAGTTAATAAAGTAAATGGGTTATTTTGAAGTGGAGGGAAGTTCCATTTTCCCTTTGTTTTTTTTTCTTTTTCCTTTTCCTTTCCTTGAAGTTTTTCCATGAGCCATGTCTGAACAATCAGTTTTGACCATATTAATTTTCTCATAATTTTCAAGATTCTCAACAAGTTAACATTAATAATCAATCTTTCACTAAGTATACATCATATTAGGCTTAAGGCCTAGCTTTAGAACCTAGGCTCTCATACCACAATGTAGAGACCATAATTCCTATCCTAACACACAAGTTTTGTTTGTTTAGTTAATGTTTGTCTATGAATATAACTAGGGTATAATTTATCCTATGAGACATCTTTTGTCAAATAGACAAGCACCTAACCATAGAGGTTAGGCATTCCTTTGCCAAATGGGCAAGCATATAACCATATAGGTTAGGTTTTCCTTTATGAAATGAGAAATAATCCAAACAAATGAGTTAGGCTTCTCCACATCTACTTGATAATCAACGAGGTCTTCATGATAGTAGCATATATAAAATATATAATAAAAAGTTGCATTCCACCACAAAATATGGACTAAAGTCTTAGGAACTGTGATGATCCAATTGGGATCCTTTTGAGTGTATCACAAAATTCTTATCTTTGTTATGTTTATCTATAGTAAGGACTTATTATAATGGTCTTTCCATTTCATTTAAATTTTATCTTGTTTAGCACACAACCCCAAACACCATCTTATTCACCTACATACTGGAAAAATTCTTTGCTTCTTAGACTACCTACATACCTGCATCTAAGTGGGATCAATGTTTATATGCTTGTAGTTATACTTTTTATTCTATGTTTTATGTGAACTATGAATCTGGTTATGGAGTCCTTACCAGAGCCAAGTTCTCCAGATAGTTCCTCTATGATTGTTATGCAAATGGGAGTGTAAAAGGTATTATTTAAAGTGACTAAATACTTGTTTAACTAGACTAGCCCTAAATCCTAACAATAAATAGAAATGAACATTGCAATCTATATCCACCTTCTACTTTTTGCTTATAATGGTTTTGATCCTTACTTTTGACAACCTAATCTCTATAACTATTGTTTCCAAAGTTTTATTAACTGAAAGGCATAGGGTTGGTGGTTTCTTGATAATAATTAGTTTAACATTCTTAATTCTAGTTTTCATTACTTTTTTTTATGATATCCAATTTTGAGTAAGAAATGTACATTCTCCATTCGATTTCATATGTTCACAAGTCCGAATCATCTAAGGTAGGCAAAGTCATTTTATTATTTTGATTAGTGTTGTTGACTAAGAGGGATTATCCCACCACTTGGTCTAAATGACATGTCTTGATCCTTATTTCTCCCTGATGGTTTATAGGGATGATGCCTAGATGCCATTTTTTTAGTTGTACTAGGCTATAGATGTAGTAGCTCAAGCATGACATCACTACCCATAAAAATGAACTAGAGATACCACTTGTACTAAACATTATGTAGTTTTGTTTAACCCTAAATTTTTTATCTATGTTGAGATTTTAAAAGTAAAAAATACATGAAATAAATTAATGCATTATATATATCAAAAGTAAATTCTTTAGTAGGAATGTAGGAAACATAATCTCCTAGTTTAGTCATTATGTCAATTTTTAACCATGTTTATTATGGACAATTATATCTTTAGTCTATTTAGGTAAACATCTCTGAAAACAATAACTTATACACAAGAAGTTTATTGAACTTAATTTTAAATAAATATTTTATACGCTAGAAAAGAGGGTTCTAAAATTTGAGGGTTCAACCCTAGAATGAAAGATATTTATTTTCATACTAATCTTAATGATAGTCAAACTCATCATCAAAGCTCAACAATAATCAATGTAAGGATTTGCTCAGAATATTACTTATGAGAACATAGGTTGATTTATGGAAATTTCAAATATCTAAATTGATATTCTCATAATCTAGATTTACACATGTAACTTTACAAACTAGCTCTAATGTACTTCATAAATATATAACTAAGTATATAGAAAATAAAACACATTTATTTAATGCTATAATCTACTCTTTTCACCAAACTGAGTATAGAGATCATTTTAACATTTATAAATAGATACATTATATTTTATTTTAGTTTTCTAAAAATAGATACATTATATTTTTCACTTAAAATTTTAAATAGGATAAAATATTTACATTCATCTTACAATTTAAATAAAATAAAATATCCACCTTATAATTCAAATAATACAATATTATTTATCCTTCATTATCAGTAAAATATTTATTTTACAATAAAATAATATACATCTATCTTATAATTTATTATAATAAATTACTTACCTTTCAAATAAAATAAAATAAAATATTTATTTATAATTAAAATTATATACATCTATCTTAAAAATTTATTAAAATAAATTACTTACCTTTAAAATGAAATAAAATAAAATATTTGTTTATAATTATAATAATATATATCTATCATAAGAATTTTTTTAAAATTACTTACCTTTCATATTAATTAAAATAAATTACTTAATTACAATTTAAATAAAATAAAAATTTTATCTTACAAATTTAAGTTAAAATAGAATACTTACTTGATGCATCTAAATCCTTGACTGAAATGGAATGTGGATCCTTTTGGGATGAAAGTTGTTCTTTTCTATTTTTATTATTTCCTTCCCCTCACTTTTGTTCCCAACTTCTCCTCCATGCCTTCCAACTTCTCCTCTCCTCCAATTTTCCTCTCCAGCATCCTTGCTTCAAGCACTTCTTTTTTCCCCCCTTTGCCATTGAAATCTTCACATTATATATCTTTTTCATGCAAAAATATTCCTTTAATTATGGTTTCTAACTATTACTTGATGTGGTAGATGTGGCAAGTCTTCTAATTTTTTGATTAGTTAAGGAATAGTTTAAGTGGAGTGGAGGTGGAGTGCAGATCTTATGGAGGTGGAGTAATTCATTTTTAAATTGAATTTCTTTTCTCCCTAATTTTGGTATGCATGGTGGGTTGGTCATTTAAGTTAGGTTAATTTTAATATAGTTAATTAATACTTTTAAATTATTTATAATAATATAATTAATTAATATTCTTTAAAAATTATTTCTCAAAAAAAATATAATTAATTAATAATCTTAAAAATTATTTATTATGACATAAAATTAATTAATATTTATTTATGAAAATAAAATTAATAATTTTTAATGAAATATATAATATATTTGTAAACTTTAAAATTAAAAAAATAAAATAAAATCTCTATTAATAATCTTTAGTGACTTACAAATATTTAAATTCATTCCTTATAAATTCAAGTATAAGACTAAATTTCATTCCATTAAATTTTCCTTCTTTCACAATTCTTATTTGTGACCACATCTCATATTTTATGTAAGAAAAAATAACTACAATATTTTAGCGACTTATTTGGAAAAAATGAAATTAAAATGTACCTTGCTTTCACATTTTACTATTGATGTCTTGATTGTCCTTTCAAATAAACATAAGGGTTAAGTTATCTAATCAATTCATCTTGACATAAAATACTAAATGAAGTCCAAAACCACTTAAATTATGATCACAAGTCCACAGTGTAGGAAGAAAGTTCATGACACTGATTTTCATTATGATTTTCCTTGTATGGGTTAATATCAAAACTCTTAGTAGTTGAATCTAATCAAGTTGTCTACTTTAGTTTTCCCATATAAATAGGCTTGACTTCCATTTATTTCACTATATGTCATATTTATATGTGTATGTTGGAATTTAATTGAATAATATAGCCTCATGTAATGTTGGTAGTAAAATTTATTTGAATACATGTTGGAGTTCTCTATTTGCCATGGGGCTAGTCATTTTTTCCAATATAGTTTTATATTGTAAGACATATTATGACATAGGCTAATTGGATTTTGGTTAAAATTGAGATACTTGAAAATATGAAACCTTTTTATTGTTCTTAATATAGAAGTGTGACAATATAAAATTATGACAAAAAAATATCTTATAATGGATTTAATTTTTTGATGGACTGATTCAAAAGATAATAGAACCACTATAAGGCATAACCCATTACACTATGAGGGAACAAATTATTAAGGAGCCAATAATTAGACACATAGTAAAAAAATACAACATGAAAAGATCATAGATGATGCTCTAGGTCACCCTTACATTCATATAATGTAATCTTGGGTGCCACAAATATGGATGGTAAAGGAGTTGATGCTATGTGTTATGCCAAAGGTTTATGTAAAAGATCATGAAAATCTAAGGCATGAGATGGAATAGTATCACCCTACTAAATATGTAGCACCTTGTCTTGTAGATCATAGATAACATGTGTAATGGATCTTATATATAGATAGGAAGAACTAGCAATAGGAGGTGTTTCCATTGTTTAATGTTATCATGTAAAAATAGGTTATTTTACATAATGAATTACCCCTATAGTAGGTGTAACAATATTGGCTTCTAGGGGAGTAGAATATTGACCATTATTAACATTTATGTAATTTTATTCTATAACATGAACTAACAGAAGCTCTAAATAAAAATAGGGTTTTAGTTGAAATGACGCATACCTGTAGCATAAGATGCACACTATTGAGCAAGATATTGTGAGAGATCTTTTTTGTCTGGGAAGGATAAACTACACATAAGCTAAAACAAGACAAGAAATATTAATAAGATAATTAAGTGGATTTCTTGGTAGAATTCCAATTTCAGGTAGGGGTAAGCTTGCCTTCATGAATGATAGTCCACCTATTTAGTAATAAAGCTAATAAAACTTGATAATGTGAATTAAAAATACTTGATGATAAAGAGATACCATATGATATGGAGAAAATATATTCTTATTATATTTCATTAATGTAATCAAAATAATCAAGTCAGTAATCTTATGCAGATTCAATATCCTCTAAGATAATTAATAGCTAGGTTGACATGTCATTGATATTGGGAATGAATGCAATGGCACAAAGAATCAACTTGTGTTCAATATAACTATAATCAATTAATATTGGTGTGGAAATGATTGGTAGATCAAAAATGTTGAATATTTAATGAGGTACTCCAAAAATGGTCATCTAAATGGAGGGTACATGTTTATACAATAATATAGTGATTAAAATAGACTAAGCTATGGCAAAAAAACCATAGAAATGGGAATTGACTCTAAAACTTAACAATTTTGATAGAGATTGAACTCAATTCATAGAATCATTATCAATTTTATCAAGATTAGTTTTGATCAATATGATTGATGTCGATTCTAGTAGAATTATGGAGAAAACATAGAAGTTAGTTTATAGCTTAAGAAAATCTATTCTAAAGGTAATTTAGGTGGTCGAGGGAGTCAACTAATTATATTACTACATACAATGAGATAAACTATGAAATAATATTAAAATTAAACTCACTACTAACATTTAAAGTATTTTAGGATGATGTTATGGATTGCATATGTATTTTAATTTCCATAGAGTCGTACAAAATATTTAGATCTTTAATGAGGTAGCATAATTTATGTACTAGAAAATCTTGTGAGTGTTATTTGTATTTCAAGCCTTATGTCCACCTTAAAACATAGTTTTAGGATCCATTCAATCAAGTTATGGCCATCTATAGGTAAACAATGCTAATCAACTAGAATCAATGCCAATCATGAGGAATCATTATCGATTCTACCTTTCGTTTGCGAAAATGCATCTAAAGTGGTTCTAATCATGGGGTAATTTGAGGAGGGGGTTTGCTAAGTTCCTTCATAGGTTTATTTATCGAGGATAGGTTATTAGGATGGAGGGATAATTAAAATTTTATATATTCTTCATAGATTTTGGGATATTTGGGAGGTTGGTAAGGGTAAATAGTACTTAATGAAGAAATTAC
Organism: Torreya grandis; assembly: GCA_037957365.1. Classification (NCBI taxonomy): domain Eukaryota; kingdom Viridiplantae; phylum Streptophyta; class Pinopsida; order Cupressales; family Taxaceae; genus Torreya; species Torreya grandis. Next base: position 1,935,331 of record JARHVA010002775.1, on the reverse strand, counting down.
CATTTATAAATGTAAATATGTGTGGTGGATATAAATTAATGGGATTTATGACATATAAAGACACTCAATAGGTATTATATGTGAAATTAGTGTCAAAAATTGGATTTATTCTTTATTTAAATTATTAATTGCATAATTTATGCATGATTATGGGGTTATTCCCAAAGTTTATCTCTAAAACTATGTAAGACATCATCCTTATTGACCATAAGATTCTCATTATTAAGTGGGGGAGGGGTGTTTCAATTCCCATCTTATGTATCATTTTGATCTTAATTTTCTTTCACATCTTCATATGTATTATCATTGAAGTCCATAAAATCATGGTGTGAAAGACCAATGATGAGGTTTGTAACTGGTCTATTATCCATGCTATAAGCTTGAATAGAAGGAATCTCAATATGCTCACTAGGATTTCCACTCAGCCTAGCACTTCTTATTAAAGGAAGAGTTATAGATTATTGAGATGTAATAAATTAAATAAAATGAAATAACACTGCTAAAACATTATATTTAAAATCTAAAAAGCTTATCACAACCAAAGGCAATAGAACAAAGAAAGATACAAACCCCAATAACATATATGGATAGGGTTTGGATACTATTTTAAGTAAGTTAGTTTCACGAAATGATTTAAATTTTAATGGTTATGGAGATTAAGACCTATGTTATTAAAGGGTCTGAGTACAAAAAATTAGGGTATAAACTATGAAATAAATACAACCATTAATTTATGAAAGAACTGCTCTAATACTATATTTGTAGTAATAGTAATGGATGACAAAAAATAATATATAGCTATAAATTCATATGTGGAGTCCTAGTATGGTGTGTAAGTGGGGAAGAAAAAGAATAATAAGCACTTACTTTCATAGTAGGGATTGAGCATAGACATACGAAGGATGGATAAGGAATTGTAAAAGAACATTTGCCTACAATAAATAAATGGAGAGAGTTTACAAATAATAATAGATTGGGTGGTGCATAGGATCAAATGCAAGAGGTAACTTATGAGGTTCGAAAAGGAGTTGAGAGGTATATTAAATTTTAGCATGGAAAAGAACTAAGTTGTGAGGGGAAGTCAGAATCTCTAAGCTTAAAATGCAAAGAATAAGAGGGGAAATATACTACCACCATATTTTAAGGGCTTGATCATTTTGAATCTCAAGCTTGCGAAGGCTTGAAGATTTGTAGAGATAAAGAATTTATCTGGAAATCCACCAAACACTCTCAAGTTTTTTTCCTCATGGAGGAGATGGTTCTTGTAGGAAAATATGTTGATAAATGGTCAATGATTGAAAAAATTCAATCTTTGGTGGAGGAATGTTTTGGAAGGGATATTAAAATTAACTTCTTACTAAAGGGTTTCTTTATAGTCATATTTTCAAATACTAGTTTTAAAAATCATGTCTTCAAACAATCCTTTTGGTCTTTGTGAGGTGTTAGCCTATGGCTTCAGAAGTAAAAACCTAATTTTGATGTTCTTTCACTTAAATAGGGTACTTAACCTATCTAGATCAGATTTTATGCTCTCCCTATGTAATACTATGGATTTGATTATCTTTCAACACTGGGAAATATGGTAGGTACTTTTTTGGAATTGGATCCAGTTATTGAGGAAGGTTTTTTTATTCTTATGCAATAATTAGGGTTTGGATGGACCTCGATGATACCATGCTATAAAATATCCTCCTAAAAATCTAATTTTGATCTTGGACACAATTGGTTAATATTGAAAATCTTCCTTTCAAGTGTTTTAATTTTAGGTGTAGTAGTGGTGGCGGTCTATAGGGAAAAAAATAAAATTATTTGTTGGCTTATTTTGGTACGCTACAACTCCCATACCTCAATATATGTTATTCCCTAACCTTATTAAATAGAATATATATGTTTAACACTTTCTATAATCTACGAGATTTGTATCAAAAATACATTCCATTGATATGTCAACATGTATATAGTTAGTGTTTGTCAGTGAATCTTGTCTATGAATGTGAACCCCTTGGGTTGCACACAATAAATTATGGCATAGTTTGTAATGTAAATATCTCAAAACTATTTTTGTGTCACTTTCCATCATTTCATTTTTCATAGTGTCCATACATCTCAACATGCACTCACTTCAAATTTGATACGTTGAATGATTAGTTTATGTACAAGACAATTGAGTATTTTAATGTCTTTCATTCCAGATGACATATAATGATAAAAAATGTAGAATTAGATATTTATTACACACAAAAGGGTAGCATACATAGTCATTAATGGTGAATGTCACAAGTTCCTTATCCAAGTAATCTTCATTTAGATTCTATATAGGATAGATCATAATGTGGTGTTTTGTGTATTTATTGGTGAACTTTATAATTTAAAGTTGGATTATTTAATATCATGCATTTTCAAGGAAGAATGGGATTTTCACATAAGACCAAGTGAAAAGGTGATGAACCACTAAATAGATGAGACAAATTACATTTACACAAGGTTTGTACAAGTATGCCATTACATCAGATATATCCTGCATCTTCTGTCATTGCACACATTTTTTATAAATTGTAGCTCTCTTACCATAATATCGGAAATGCCTTGACCTTATTAATTATCGTAAAAATGTTTAACCCATTCTATAATATATGGAATTCATAACAAAAACACATTTTGGTCCATGCCAACATGTATGCAGTTAGTGTATGTCAATGAAGCTTATTTATGAATGTGATCCCCACTAGTTTTTTGATGCTACCTTGAGGAATGATTTGCAATACACACGTGTTGTACAACTTTTTTATGTGACACCTGCTATCATTAACTTTCAAACAGTGTCCATAACATCAGTATGTCCTCACCTCAAATTTAATACATCTAATGATTAGTTTATGTACATTATGATAGAATATTCAAAATTCTTCCATTCATTATTATGTACAATGTTAAAATAGCATGAATTTAGATATCTGTTCAACACAAAAGGCCAACATACATTATTTTTAATGGTGAATGTGACATGTTCCTTATCCACATAAGATTCATTGAGATTATGTATACGAGAGATTAAATTATGGGGTTTTGTGCATTTATTAGTGAAATTTATAATTACAAGTTTTATTGTTCGATACACTACATTTTCAATGAAGAATGGGCTTCCTGTATAAGTGTGAGTGAAAAGGTAATGTATCACTATAGCAATGGGATAAATTTCATTTCTATGAGTTTCATGTAGGTAATCATGCACTTATAATATATTTGTCTAACATCTTCTTTTATTCACACAAGGTTCACTACACACCTTTTGATACAGTACAACTCTCATACCATAAAATGGGTGATCCTTGACCTTATTCATTACCCAAAATATGTTTAATCCATTATGGAATCTATGAGATTCATAGAAATAACACATTATGGTACCACACTGACATGCATTTAGTTAGTCTATATCATTAAATATTGTCTATGAATGTGACCCTGACCATGAGGCATGAATTATAATGTAAACATGTTGTATTATTATTTTTCTCTCCTACAAACATTTCCTTTAACATGGTGTCTATAAATGCTAGCATGTCCTCACCTTGAATTCAATAAATTGATGCATTAGATTATGCATAATTCGATAGAATATTAAGATGTTTTATCCCCAAAAAGGCCAACATACATTATCGTCAATAGTTAACGTAGCAAGGTCATTATCCACATAGGTTTCGTCAAGATTTGGTGAAATATATAATTAAATGGTGAAATATATAATTACATGTGGAATTTTTTGATACCCTACATTTTAAAATAGTAATAGTCTTCCTATATAATTGTGCATGATAAGTTAATGTACCATTATAGATGAATGGGATAAATTGCATTACCACTAGGTTTATAAAGGTTAGCAGTCCAATATGTTGGAGCCATCTTGCTTTATTTTTAGTTTGCATTATGATACTCTACATCTCAAATACATTTATATGGGTCATTCCCCCACCATTTTCATCACCTTGCGAGATTTTAACCCTTTCCAAAATCTATAGGATTCTTAGAAAGCCTACATTCCCATGAAATACCTACATTCATGCAATTAGTGAATTCCACCTAATCTCATATATAATTGTGACCCCCTCTCGCATGCACTTGTTTGTCTATTTAAATGATTTTATGCCTCGATTTTCATATATTCTATGATGGGTTTTATATCGATTTCATCAAGGTATTGTACATTGTTCTAAATATTTTTTGAGATTTTATGTCTTAGTTTTTGAAGTGGTTTTAATTCTCATATTTTCATTTTTATGTGAACTTTATGGTTTTTATTTTTAGTATGTTTAACTAACACGTGTATTTACTAGTTACTTCTTAATGAAAAGGAAGACATATTTATATCAAAATCATGCTATTTACTCCTAAAAATGAAATCATATAAAAATATGGCACTTTACTATTCAATGAAGAGTCTTTGTAGTGTTTCTATTACATTGATTTAATAGATGATCTCAGCTTATGTTTGTGTTTATGTGATGAAATAGGTGTCTACATGGACTTCAATGTTGAAGACATTTTTCGTGAAGAGACAAGGGATAAGATGTGCCTAGAGGTCTTTTTAGTGAGTTAGATGATGATGTGACTTTATTATATTGGTTATTTTAATATATTCACATCTATTGTGTAAATGGATGTCTTCAACAAGAATCATTAGGGTAGGAACAAAATGAAATATTAAAAATCAGTATAGATGTGTTTGACATGCCTAATTGAAAAGACATGCCCACAAAAAAGTTTTATGATACTTTGTCTAGTTTTCAATTGATTGACATCTTTGTTGACATGCACCCATTCTCATTTAATTATTATATAATGTTAACATTTATTGATATCCTATTATCCTTCATTGTCTTCTACAACTCGATGTAATGTTGAATGGATGTCATGAAATGTTTTTTGGTATATATGTTTGCACTTTTGTCAAAAGACAACAAACTCTATACATATCTTTCTATAAAAATTATTTTCATTGTTTATAAGATTTGTATATGTTGTTCATATTCTCTTTCAATTATCATAACATTATTTACTTATTATAGTTAATATGTTTACAATATTCAAATTCACTCTTGAAGTTATTAATGTTTTTATATATGAAAATTTTAAAATAGATTTATATATTGAATAGCCTAATACAGATTAAATGAAATAGTTCATGAAGAACAATGTATTTGGATGAGCAATATGAAAAATGTTTCCAAATGGGCATTGTCAAGTTCATCAATTTGGATGTGTTTGGCTATCTATTATGTTGACATCTAGGTTTTGTTTTAATGATATTTTGACCACCATCTTCTTGTGTTCTATGCATTATTCATGATTGTCATTCGTACGTTGTAATATATGGAAAATAACATTCAATCAATAACAAATCCATTGTAATATATGAAAAACTCCTTTCACTCGATAACAAAATTCCATTATTAAATGGTTGAATGAAATGTTCTCATTATAGGCTAGAATAAATGGAAAATAGGTGGGAAGAAATTATGCATATTACACTACAGAAGCCAGGTTAGGGCCCATTCGACTACAATAATATCAAGTGTGGCTATTTTCTTGACATAAATGACAAAGACTTGTGAGTTTCCTCGGTTAATGCTTACAGGGTTGATGACTTCATCAAAGGAGAATCAATAAGGGTGATTTTACCAATAAATTTGTGTGTTTCATATCGTAATAAAAAAATCACATGTTCTTGGATAGCATAGAGCAATCAACACCACCTACGAATATGTAATGTAAGTCACCTCACATTATATATTATAAGTAGGTGTCTGTTCATATGTTCCTTTGTTCCATTGATGTAGAGTTTTTTTCTTTTTTCCAATTTGCATGACTATTCATTTGTTCACTACAATATTGAAAATACTAGTGTTCATATGGGCCCGATGATTTTTACGAAATTGATGCCACACCAACAGACAAGTCCAGAATGGCCATGTTCTGAAAGAGTAGCTGATGCAGAGCATCATTGAACTTCTACCCATATTCAGTTTGTAACACCTGCATACACAAATCTTTGCCCTCAATTTACTCAATCTTCACTTGCATTTCATTATGGAGACTTTACTTGGGTTTCTTTATGCACACAGTCTGACTGTATCAGGGTCTACCTGTAATAAACAAAAAGAAAGCTTTCAAAATAAGTCACCTACAGGTTTAGAATCGTTCCTCTATTACTTAAATTCTTCGTGATATTTTGCATTACCACCCATGCTTTCGAATCTTTTCACTTTTGACCATGGCAACCACAGTTTCACCTAGAATACTCATAACTTTACCTTTTTGTTCCAACAAATGTATATCCCGAATAGAATAGTGCTTTATAAGAGCATTAAAGCCTTTCAAAAACCCATTATTGTAAAGTCATAAAACTTATTTTCCTGCAGAAAGTATTCTATCTCATTTTCTTGTTCACCGCCCGTATGTGCATGCTCTTGCAGGTCTGCATCAGACGTGTTATGAAATACATGAAATTTAGTCAAAAGACCATAATGATTTCAAGCCAACACATTACAACACCTCCAACAATCTTTTTTACAAAATATTCAACCAGATTTAGCACGTTTTATCAAGCAGTTAAATATCAATATAAACACATGCCTTTTCTTCTTATTCTGTGTGTGTTCTTTCCTCTCTGTCAACCAGAAAAAGGTTTCTTCGAATTATTGCAAAGGATTATTCAGTCCCGTGCCACCATACTACACCTCGATTTGTTATTTCAAAGAATGTTGTTGTCAATACGGTCCATATATCTACATAACACGGGGTTGGCAAACAATAATCCATAGGTTTGTGAATTCAACAAGATTTCTAGTTATGGTTGGGAAAGGGACCATGCATGTTCTTTACTTTGCTTATATTCTGTAGATTCTTTCTTTGAGACCACGGCGGGTGTATTTATACAAGTCCACAATAACAACATTTAATTCTTTACAAATAGTAACGAGTCGTTATGATATATGTCCATCCGGACATACACCCCATTCAATCTTTCAATTAATTTCCTTAACACGCAGATCATAACTGTCTGTAATGACATTGTGTCCAAATTTAGAATTATTAAAGGAAAGAACGTTTTCAATCACTCACTTCATGGATTCGAAGCATCAGTTTTGCCGATAACTGCGCAATATTACAAGTTTACGCACAATTCGGTTATCTCCTCACCTCTTTCAATCGATAACATCATATTGACTTCAAACTCAAGAACACGAGTTAAAACATTATATTTCCAGATTGAATATCTTTCATTCATATACTGGTAGTTAACATTCATTTTTCCTTTGAATTCATTGCAGAACATTCTCTTTCCATTCTTTATGACGTTACAAATGATATAACAATATTCCAAGCCGAAAAATGTGTAAAGATTCTTCAATATACAGGACGTAAACTTACCAAAGCGTCAGAGCAACTGAGGAAGATGCTTCTACTATCATGTCATTCATAAATACAAATGCAGTCTATGAAAGAACCCAAAAAAGCAGGGTCTAGATGAAACAATCTTTAAAAAAACAGAGATTTTGTCCTTTCCTTATCCAAAACATGAGTCCTTCAACAATCCAACAATGATGTGCTTGACAAAGCTTTCTACTTCTTTCATCTCAAAATGTCTCTCTCAACTATCTTTCACATCTCCTAATTCGAATGACCTGACTCGATCTACACTCGAAAACACTACTTAATTAAAGAAACTGATAACTAACTTTTGTAACTTGCAACTTGTACGGGAAGAGTGTCCTTATTATTTTATCTACTAACAAATACCAAAACAAAATTAATTTACTCTAAAGACCCCTAAAGACTTCACCAAAACATAAAATTAACTGGTATTTACAAAGGGGTAGTGATACCCCTGCATCATACTACCAAGGAGAGGAAGAAAACTTTCCCCAAAAGTTATAACTATCTTCACTTTGACTTTCCTTGCAGCACTTTTTGTTCAATATCTCCTCTACCTGGATCCCGTGGCCTATTTGAAACACTTAGGCCCTTTTCATGTTTGATGGCTCCTTCTTGATTCTTCTCTTTCTTGCTTTCCTCTTTGAGGTCATTCTCTTGCATATTGTTCTGCCACTTGATTATCCTCAACAGTTGCCTCCTGGGAAACTTCTCTTCTTCTGGCTTGCTTATTCTCTCTCTGCTTGGATTTGCTATTGGTGAGAATACTGCTTTTTGTTTTCTCTTCTCTTCAATCCTTTCAACCTCTGCAACCTCTGTATTCTCTTCTTACTACTTCACCTATTCATTGACTTCCCTTTCCATGGCCAATACCTTCAACATACTCACTTTCTCAAAAAATTAATATAAACTCTCCTTTTGTATGCATGTCAAATGTTGTGACAAATTTACAAACAATATTTTATCTACTCACCTGAAAATATCTTACCTCCATCTTTTTCTCTTTGTTGATCCTTTATATTGGGCAGTTGTTCTCTTATAAGCAATTCTTTTTCACCTTGTTCCACTTCCATCTTATGCAAATCTCTTCCACCTTGCACTTCCCTAAGCAAGTCTTTTTCACCTTGCTCTATTCTCATCCAAGCTATCTCCTTGGATCAACGATCTTATTTAGCTCTATCTTTTTCCTCAAGCCTCTTTTGGGCTGTCAAACTTGTTGACCAATTTGTGCAATCCCCTGCAATCTTCTTGAGCAGTGTCTTTAAACAATAAACAATCTTTAGCATACTTTCATTGAACTCATCCAAACTAAATATCAATAACAAATATATATACCTGGCCACAAAATCTTCCCACTCTAATACCAAAAATGATACAGAGCATCATTGAACTTCTACCTATATTCAATTTCTCATACCTGCATATACAAATCTTTGCTCTCAATTTAGTCAATCTTCACTTGCATTACATTATGGAGACTTTACTCAGGTTTCTTTATGCACATAGCCTGACGGTATCACGGTCTACCTATAATAAACAAATACAAAGCTTTGAAAATAAATCAACTACAGGTTTAGAATCGTTCCTCTATTACTAAAATTCTTCATGATATTTTGCGTTACCACCCATGCTTTCAAATCTTTCACTCTTGACCACGATAGCCACAGTTTCACCTAGAATACGCAGAACTTCAGCTATTTATTCCAACTGACGTATATCTCGAATAGAATAAAGCTTTATAAGAGCATTAAAGACATTCAAAAGCCCATTATTATAAAGTCATAAAACTTACTTTCATGCAGAAAGTATTGTATCTCATTTTCTTGTTCACTGCCCATATGTGTATACTCTTGCAGGTCTGCATCAGACTTGTTACTAAATACATGAAATTTAGTCAAAAGACCTTAATGATTTCAAGCCAACACATTCCAACGCCTCCATCAATGTTCTTTACAAAGTATTCGATCATATTTCCAACGTTTTATGAAACAGTTAAATAACAATATAAACTCGCGCATTTTCTTCTTATTCTGTGTATGTTCTTTCTACTTTGTCAACCGGAAAAAGGTTTCTTCTAACTATTGCAATGGATTATTCAGACCTCTGCCCCCATACTACATCTCAATTTTTTATTTCAAACAAAGTTGTTGTCAATACTGTCCATATATCTACATAACATGGGGATGGCAAACAATTATCCGCAGGTTGTTGAATTCAACAAGATTTATAGATATGGTTGGGGAAGGGACTATGTGTGTTCTTTACTTTGCTTATATTCTGCAGATTCTTTCTTTGAGACCAGGGCGGGTCGATTTATACAAGTCCACAATAACAACATTTAACTCTTTACAAATAGTAACGACTCCTTATGATATCTGTCCATTCGCACTTATGCCCCTTTCAATCTTTAAATCAATTTCCTTAACATGCAGATCATAACTATCTGTAACGACACAGTATCCAAATTTAGAATTATTAAAGGAAATAACCTTTTCAATCACTCACTTCATGGACTTGAAGCATCAGTTTTGCCGATAACTGTGTATGATTTCATGTTTACGCATAGTTTAGTTATCTCCTCAACTTTGTAATCGATAACCTCCTACTGACCTCAAACTCAAGAATACAGGTTAAAACAATATATTGCCAAATTGAATATCTTTAATTCATATATTGGTTGTTAACAATCATTTTTGTTTCGAGTTCAATGCAGAACATTCTCTTCCCATTCTTCATGACGTTACAAATGATATAACAATGTGTAAAGATTCTTCAATATACAGGACGGAAACATACCAAAGCGTCAGAGCAATTGAGGAAGATGCTTCTACTATCATTTCATTCATAAATACAAATGCAGAGTCTATGAAAGAAACCAGGAAAATAGGGTCTAGATGAAACTGTCCTTAAGAAATAAAGATTTTATCCTTTCCTTATCCAAAACTTGAGTCCTCCAACAATCCAACAATGATGTGCTTGACAGAGCTTTCTACTTCCTTCATCTCAAAGCGTCTCTCTAAATTATCTTTCACATCTCCTCCTTTGAATGACTTGACTCGATCTAAATTCGAAAACACTATTTAATTGAAGAAACTCATAACTAACTTTTGTAACTTCCCACTTGTACGGGAAGAGTGTCCTAATTATTTTATCTACTAACAGATACCGAAACAACATTAATTTACTCTAAAGACCCCTAAAAACATAATGACAAGATTGACACCAAAACATTAAATTAGCTGGTATTTTCAAATGGGTTGTGATGCCCCTACATCAGTAGCTGGTTGTGTGAGAGCCATATAAGTGTGATTCTAAGTGTAATTTCAACACATGGCATATGCTTATTACACCCGATCGTTTGATGCTCATACAAAATCATGTAAAACATACAGACAATGAACACAACTCCTGCCATGGCCAACAATATGAACAATTCAAGGGTAAGAATTGTTTTTCTCCTTATATTAGCTCCCACTTTATTGAATGGATTCATAGGATACTATTGTTAGGAATGCTTATTGATACTATACACCATAAACACTAGGAGATGCTGCATGAGAAACTTGTATTATTTAATGGTGAAACACATCGCGATGGTTTCCTAAGTAAGGATGACATATCCAACAAAGAACGATTGATCAAGGAGGTGAAATACATGTACAGTCTTGAAAATGCAAAACTTGTTTGGGGATGGGCACTAGAACATCCTGATAAGTGGTTTTTCTATCATGGATACAACCAGGGAGAGATTGATGGGTAGGTGGAAAGCCATTTTTTCTTGGGTATCCAACTCCCATATTAGCTGAAATGGTTGTTGAAATTTGTTAAGCATAGCTTATTGGCTATGGATTCAACATTTGGGATGAATATAATGAAGGAATGTTTCTAATGTTTGTAATATTAGCTGATAATATATGTATTTCAAAACATCCAATTCCACTTGAGTTCTATATTTTTTTATATTTTCAATTATACACATTGATGGCATTTGATTCTAAGCAAGAATGTTTGCCCATCATATGAGTCATTACATCATGGTCATGTACTATTGGCATAATGAAATGATTGAAAAATATTCTTCAAAGACTGCATTTAAAATATATTGAATGGACAATCACTGCCTTCATTGTAGATGATGCCAGTGCAAAGATAAAATTTATTAGGTGAATCATCATTATTTCTACATACATCATGGAGTTCATATTTGGATGTCCATAGACACCATCCCAAGCTTAAATCATTAACTCTTACTAAACTATCATGTTATGTTAGGATACATTCAAGTGTGAAGACTACTTATGTATCTAGCATGCTCATTGCACATGGTTAAATAATTCTATAACAAAGGTGAAAGATGATGATGTAAGATGCATGATATTTAATGAGTTTGGGTACATAATGTAGAGTTGTTCCAATGAATACATGGATAAAATAGAGTTTATAAAGTTTTCATAAAAGTATCACTCCTCTTAGGCCTCTTTTGTTGAATACTAGGAGCAAAAATGGGTAGACAGTGTTGAAATTTGGTCATTATGTTGCCATGAACTTCTGCATGTTAGGTTAGAAACAAATGTATCCATACAATCTTACCAATATAATTTGAAATATTTTTACCTAAGGATAGTATGGACTTTTGCACATCACATGGTGGATTTGTTGGTTCACCAACTAACAAAATTTATTGGCATATATTATTGGTGGCTACAAGTATGCAAGGACACCATTTTTGCACAAGATTTGCATATCCTATATTTTCATGTTACCTTAGATAGTAGAGAACCCCCATATGACATGTGTTCAAAGTACATAAGATTAGAATTGTCACTATCATGTCTTTATTTTATGGAATCCATGTTGATGTGTAATTTATCATTTTCACTCTAAGGCTACACTTGAAAGCATGTGATCATGGTGGACCTGATTAGAAACAAGATAATTCAGGTAGTTATAAAAGATGTATTGAATGGTGTTAATGAGATCATCAAAAACATTGATGTTGATTATAATGTAAATTTTCTTCCCTGATCTAATCTCTTCATTGATAAGTTCAATATGACTACTATTTGCATAATACATTTTCATTACCCAGGTAGTAAATAATGAATTTTAAATTAAATATGAGGGAGGATAAGGAATATATGTCATTGATTGGAACACTAAAATGTATGGCATATCAGGTATGGATATGTAATGATCAAATCATCTAGTAGAAGGTATTGTAGTAACTATGGTGAATGACATTAAAAAATATCTAAGGGAGGCTGGTAGTATAAGACTTGTACCTACTCACAATCATTTTTCTTTTTGTATTTTTTAAATTTATAATTTAATGATTTTAATTTTATAAATAGATCCTATCCACTACTAGATTTAATGATGTTGAATCCTTGATATGTGGAACATGAGAGTTTTTTGAAAATTTTTATGTAATAGATATAACTATAGAAACTATGTCATTATTTAAAAATTATATGACAGATGTTTGCAACAAGGTGCTGAATAGGGTGATACTAAATGCCTAACACCTGGTGGCTCATCCATTCCAACATGTGTAGGATAAGCATAAAAATTCAACTCCTAGATAAAAATACTTAATAGATAATATAAATAGATGAAGACATTACAGCATGGCACAAGAGAAAAACATTTTCCAAACTCCCTCATAATAATCTCAAATAACAAGTTTGGGATGATGATCTTCACATGACAATGAAGTGAAATAGGGTTGGCCATAATAGAGACAATTCATCTTAATTACATCTCTCTGTAGGTTTCAGTGATAACACAATAATAATAAATCCATGTACATTCAATAATAATATAGTATTATTATATCATATGATGTAATTATATTCATTTACTAAGTCATTAATTGTATTCATCTATTATTTCATACTCTTTAATATATCTATGACTTTGGAATAATCCTACAAGTCTTTCCATATAAATGAATTCTAATATATATAAGTATCCTCATAAGTAACTAAATAAAAATATCAATAGCGAATTTGATTTGGTCATGAAATGATGGCATAAGCGTTGTTCCAATGTCCACTTCATAAGAAAACATAAATCCTATGTAATATTATTTTCATAATTGTTACTCTTTTGGCTTCTCTTCATTTTCTCAGATGAGTAAAATAAAACATTATCCTTTGTGACTTTTTATATATCTATAAATAAAATCTATAATAGATCTTTCCAAAAAGAGTAAATTTTGAGGATGGTATAAGGATGCTTCCTAAAATCCTAAATTTTACTTAAAATAATTTAAAAATACTGCTAATTGTAAATTATATACATCTAGAAAACAACATATCAGATCAATCTTTTATTACGTTCAATCAAGGAAAAATAAATAGAATATTTTTAATGTGAATAATTAACTTATACTACACACATATGGTAGAATATTTCATAAATGAATTATCTTTAAAAGGATTTTTTCAAAGAGATATAAAATTAACAATAGTTCATAAAATTATTTGTATCATGATGAAAATTCCTGAATCAAAAACACAATCCAGTGTATTTAAGGCTCATACTCATACTTTCCCAAAATATAATAAATAATGTTCAATTCTATCTACTTAAGAAATTTATCATTTTCCATTGGTTACAACACACTTTATAACTTTTTTGCTGATGAATCCCTAGATAAGGGTTTTACCAAATATGTGCATCCTTGAGAGACTTAAAAATTAAATATTTGAAGCTTTGAGTGTTATTGAATCCTAAATATGGTTGGTAAATCTCATTTAATCTTCCCTCTATCTTCTCCTCTGACATTAAATTAATAAACAATCATTTGTGTGAATGAAAAGACCTTTTTCATGTCGATTGTGTATGTAAAATAGGGTTTTGAGAGGGCTTAAGAGACTAAATGGAAAAATATAATCACATGAGCATTAGTAAGTATTAAAACACATAACCATACATGAAATATACCTATTACACATTATAAATCCATATAAATATTTATTTATTCATTCAGTCTCATCTCTTGAAAGAGTATAGACTTGTTATGATGACAATCTCACAGTATTAGATACTATCCTAGGAAAATTTAAAATATATACCCTTATTTAATTGATTAGATTTATCATTATAAAACAATTCACATTTCAATTAAAGAATACTTAGGAATAAATATGTATATCCTTATGCAGGATCATGTAAGGAAATGTGAGGCTTTATGGATCACTGAGTGTGAATAAAAGTTAAATAGTTGTTTTTTTGTATTTTTTCTCTTTCTCCTCTCAAGTAGATCTTGGATAGGTTATTTCTCCACTCATGTTAAACATGGATAGGATATTTGAAATTTTTTTTACAAGTCACATTTTTCAAAATAAAAAGACTAAAGAAAAACTACACATTTGAAAAATTTTGAATGTGTTTTCATCCATTTGTGTCCATGTAATCAATTATATAGAGCATGAGATAGAACATTAAAATACTTAAAAAATAATATCAATTTTATCTTGATTATCTCATATTATCAATGATCTTAGATCCTTGCATAGAATGTTGAGATAATCTATATATGGAGCAATAAAATCATAGCTTTTATTGTAAAAGTGGAAGAAACTTGTCTTCACACAATAATCTTGAAAAATATGACCTGCTTACATAAATTTGTATTAACCTATCTAACCTTCCAAAATGTAAAAGTGGGGTATATATAGTGAAAATTAGGGAAACATGAGGAAGCCTCTAATTTTCCTAATTAGATAATTACATGAAAATGAAATTAGTCTATGTGACCCTTTTATAACTAACCTAAGAAAGCTTAATTGACATATATTGTCCATAAGGCTATGTAGGCAAAACCCAATGGAAAATGTCACTACACAAACACACCCCTTAACCATATCTTAGGTGAGATGAGAATTGGGTCCTGACATTGAAATCTTGATTAGGTACACAACTATATAGTTAAGAGCCTCTATTGGAGGAAGAATAAGGTGGAACATCCCTAACCCCAATAAGATCGTGCAAATGAACAAATTTACTCTCTATGAAGGGATTGGTTAGAATATCTAAAATCTACTTTGATTTTGGAAAGTACCAAAGATTAATGTCTTTTTCATTGATAAGCTCCATGATAAAGTGCATGTGAATATATATGTGTTTGGTCCTTTGATGGAGAATTAGATTCTTGATAATTTAGATAGTGCTTTGGTTATCATAGTAGATGATTGTTGGCTTATGAAATTGGATACCAAAATTAATGAGAATCCCCTGAAGCTAGATTTCCTCAATGGTGTCATTGATAACCCTTCTGTATTTTGCCTCTGTAGATCATAAAGCAATTACATGTTTCTTCTTACTTGACCATCTTACTGGACCTAACCCAGGTGAGAAAATCTAGCTTGAAGTTGAATTTTGAATTTTAATATATCCAACCGAATCTCAATCTATGTATCTAATCAAATCAACCTTTATTGTTGCACTATAATGTATCCCATAGTTGTGCAAACCATGAATGTAGTACAAAATCTACTTAGATGCTTTATAATGCAATTCATGTGGCTCCTGCATAAACCAAGAGACCATGCCAACTGTATAGGATATGTTAGGACTAATGTGTGTGAGATATATAAGATGACCCACATGTTACCAATATGGAGTTGCATCAACCAATGGCGTAGGACAATCAACCTCAAGATTCACACTAGACAAGATGGGATTAGGAGATTGATTACAATCAAATATGTTAAACCTCACAAGAAAATTAATATAATAGTTTGATTATGATAAACTTATCCTAGAATCTGACTAAATGATTTCAATCTGAAAAAAGTAATACAAGAATCCCATGCCTATAATTAAAAATCTATCTAAAAGAGCAATTTTCACTACTATTATGGATGATCATCAGTGTCTTCTAATCAACAAGTCATCCACATAAATAACTAGGATCAATAGAGAATCATCCTACCAAACGATGTATATATTTAGATCTGAGTGGCATATAGTGAACCTGACTATGAGGAGAAAGGAGTCCATCTTAGCTTACCATGCTTGAGGGACCTATTTGAGTTCGTAGATAAATTTTTTGAGTCTTTAGACTAAGTACGAATCTTTCATAAATCCTTATGCTTTCTTCATGTACATCCCTTCTTTGAGCTCACCATTTAGAAAAGCACTCATGACATCTATTTGGTGAACGTCTCACTGATGTGCGATTGTGATGATTAGAGTGAGTTTAATAGATGTCATCATTGCTATAGGATCAAATTTTTTGGTGTAGTCTATGTTAGGCACTTGAGAAAACCCCTTTAGAACTAGATGATTTTTATACTTATCAGCAAACCCATATTCACCATAATTATTTTGATATACCAGTTTGTAACAGACTAATTTTCTTCCTTTAGGAAGAGGAACCAAGTCCTATGCTTTGTTCCTGATTAGGGAACTATACTCTTGCATAATAGAATCACATTCTAAAATGGTAGATACCTCTTAAAATGTTTGTGGATCTGAGGTAATGGCTAGGTAGGTTTGTAAAATCCCTTGAAACTATGAATGTGTCAACCTTGTATCCAATAAATGTATAACCCATTTACTATCACTTTGAAGTGTCTTTTTGGCCAAAGTAGCACTAAAATTTTATGAGATTAGAGAATCAGGAGGTGATTCATCATCATCTAAAGTGTGAGTTTTACATGGAGGAGGAGAATCCTCATCACTACTCTCATCACTTGAACTTGAAGAAGAAGAAGAGTCATTTTGATCATCAAGAGGATTTTGAGGTGGATCCAAATCATCTTCTAATGTGAAATCAATGTTTAGTGAGAATTTTGAAGAGTTTAGAGTGCTGGTAGTGAGGTCAAATTGGACCTCATGAAACATGACTCCTTTTTATGAGTAGATCATGAGTTTTAAGATGGAGAAGCATGTGTCTCTTAGCAGCCTCTGTATACTCAACAAAGATACAAGACTAACTCTGAGGGTCCATTTCCTTTCTTTTATTCTTAAGAACAATGGCCATTGCTGGTGATCTAAACACTAAAAAATAATTCATTGTTGGCTTGTGACCATCCCAAGATTCAAAAGGAGTTATTCTTTTCAAGGCTTTGTGTGGAACATGATTATGAATGTAGCACACATAGTTGACATTTTTAGCCAAAAATTGAGGAGCAAGAGACTTTCATAAAGGATTCAGTTGGACATTTACTTCATGGAATGGTTATTATGTTATGCCACATCATTTTGATGAGGATTGTATGGAACTATGTGTTGCATCTAAATCCCTTATGATGTGTAAAACTACTAAAACTTTTTGTTAACATACTCCCTACCATTGTTAGTCCTTAATAATTAGATGGAATAATTTGAATACTTTTCCAAAAGTATCTTGAAGTCCTTGAAGTGATCAAAGACCTAAAATAGTCATTGGGGAACATGATCATGTATCTAGTCTTGTTAAATGATGTTTTCATAAATGGACCTACTATGTCACTATGAATTATTTATAGCTTCTGTTCAGCTCTCCTTATTTTGCCTTGGTCATATTTCTCTTCTGGATGCTTGCTAATAATGCAACCCTTATATAGGCCATCCAATAATTTAACTTTAGGCAACCCTGAAACCATGTCCTAATGATTGAGTTACTCTAGATAACAATAGTTTAAATGGCCAAACCATTCATGCCCTACTTTCCTTACTCCATTTGCATGAGTAAGTAGTATCATTCAGGGCTAATATGGGGTAAATAATGAGAAGGTATATACCCTATACTAATGATTGGCCTTCTCATAACCCATCATGTTGTCACTATATATCTCCTTGATAACCACAGAATTAGTTTTGAACTCAAATTGCTTTCCTACACCTATGTGAGAGATTTGGTACATGGATAAATGAATGGTGGATAGTGAAGGAACACATTAAACATCATTTAAGGTCTTGTCAATTACTTCAAATAATATTTTACCACTAAATTCTATCAAAGTGTCATAACCCATGAGAATTGAAGGCAAAAAACATGACTCTTTTTCTAAAAATAGATTCACTAAGGAGGCCATGTAATAGGAAGCACCCGAGTCAATAACCCAAGTCAAAATTTGAGAAGATACTAAAACAAGTGCCTTGACTTTGTTTTTACTCATTTTTATATCTTTAGCCTTTTTATAATCTTCGTTGGATGTGTTATGAGTTGAGTATTCAGGAACACTAATGTTATTCTTCTCAAGCATCTTAGTCAAGGTGTCAATCTTCTTTTTCGTGCACTTAGATTTGCCATGCCCAAGTATCTTGCAAAAGTTGCATTTGAATTTCTCCTTCTTAGGTTTGCCACTTTGGAAGGACTCCTTTAATGATTGCTTATGCTTGGCATCTAATTTTTAAATGTTTTTTGTTCATGATCTAATTTAGACTATTTTTTCTCCTATTTTCCACTGCTAGAAGGCTTCTTCTTGTCCTAATTGATAACCAAGGTATGTGATTTTGAAGACTTTAGTGTACCCATTTGAACCAGCTTATCTTATTCCTAAGTTAGATTAGAAACAAACTCATCAAATGATTGCATTTTCCAAGTATATCTAAATGCACGTTTGGTAGCATGAAATGTAGAGATGAAAACTAAATATTCATGACCTTGCTTTATAAGCATAGATAAAATCAACAGATCATGTATTTTTTCAATGCCACATTGTTTCAAATATAGTCTTAGTGATTTAAATTTTGTAAATAATTATTTTAGGGTGTCATAATCCCTTGGGCTTAATGTGATGAGATCATTCTCTAGCTCATAGCCCCTCAGATGCCTTGCACTCTAAAAAACTTGTCTAGGATGATGTAAACATCATTGGGAGTTTTTACATATTCAACATGAAACATGAGGTTGGGAGAAATTAATAGGCATAAGAACCCATAGGCCTCATCACATCTATTGTACCACTTAAAATTTTCTACATTTCTATATGACTTAGTTTCCTCACCCATAGTGATCTGATAGAGTCCTTTACCTCTCAAGGGAAGCTGTATTTTAGACTTCTAATTGAGATAATTAAATGGTGTGAGTGGTTTAATCAAGTTTAGATCCATTAGTATAGATTAGATTGAGACAATTTATATAATTGAGATGAAAGTAAAAAATAGATTGCATATAGTACAAGTACCCCCTTCAGCTATCAACAAGATCCTCCCCCCTTAAATTATAATGCAACACACACTCAATATTAGACATTGGGTACTATTGAGAATGCACCTATGAGTAATTAGTGTGATATAATACAAGAGGGACATCCATCATAGCTAATAATGTTTCCAATAAAGGTATAAAAGGTTTGAATTAAGTTTTAATCCATTACACCATGACAAAAATTGATGTCATAAAAGGCTTAAAATAATACCTCCAATGTGTAGAGATTACGAAATATGCATTTTCAAAATAAATAGCACCCAAAATGGATCTATGGATTGAAAGTTATGGAACTTACAAGTTCTTACTTATACACATTCCTAGACCCTTTCCAAAAATGGAAAAAAAAAATTGCACTTTTGAAAGTTTAGGGCAATATTAAAAGAGTAATCATACTTCGCAGACTTCTTTACTGAATGGAAGAAGGTACTAGTGTTACCCTTAAATTTTGAGTTAGGCTTTCATATGTACATCATAGTTTTGGACCTACTCTGATTGACTTTTGGAAGTAATCACCCTTTGAAAACATAAGTAATAAATAGACCCCTAAAAGTTTAGTTGGTTGAGTAAAGTGTTATCTAGAGTTTTAGACCTTCTTTGGTTGAGGTAGATGAAGTTTCAAGTAATGATCCCTTGTAATCATGAGAGTATCTGTAATAGTATAATTGGGTTTTGGCACCTTATTTACTTAAATTCACAAATTTTCAAGTAAATCAACTCCACAAGTTTGATTTCTTCTATGGGTAAGTAAACAAAGTTATCAAAAAACTCAACTTAGAAAAGTGAAGTTACTCAGCACTAAAAGTTTGATTTGGTTTATTGGCTAAGCCACAACCCTATGAAACTCTTGATTGGTTAGTGGACTCTACAATGAATGAAATATGATTCAAATCAAAGCTAGAGCCAAATTAATGACCACCTTCACATCTAGGTAACATAAAGGTATGACTAGAATGAAGGCACATAAATTGAAGCAAACTAAAAACATATCAAATAGTTTAGTGATGGAAATTCTACAAGATACTGATTTGATATTTCAACCTGAAGAAGAAAACCCAAAATAATTTTTTGCAGAACAACACAAGAGATATACATTTTATAAAAAATGAAAAAAGGGTTTTTGGGATGCCAAAAGGAAAGGAAAAATGATTAGTCTAGAACTATGTTATGTTTATAATCGATCCAAGGGTTTTGGAACCTTCTAAAACTAATGGCATATTAATTTTTGATATATGGAGCTCTAGTAGAAAGTTTTTACTGAAATCTTAAAGGAAACCCACTAAACCCTTGTTTATGCTATAATAGTGAATGTATGCAAGATTTCACCATCAAGATTATTGCAATACTGGTAAAAATGGATCTGATACCATTTTGGATTGGCCATGATCTTGGATACTTACATAGAATATAGAGTAAATCTATGTATAGAGCAATAATATAATAGATAAATTATAAAGGAGGAAGAAGCTTGTCTTCACACAACAATATTACAAAAAATAACCTACTTGCATAAAATCACATTAACCTATCTAACCTTTCAAAGTAGAAAAGTGGGGTACAAATAAGGAAAATTAGGGCAACTTCAGGAAGCCTCTAATTTTCCTAGTTAGATAATTACATTAAAAGAAAATTAGCTTATGTGACCCTTTTATAACTAATGTAAGGAAACTTAATTGACATAGAATGGCCATAAGACCCTATAGGTAAAAACCAATGGTAAAAATCAATACACTAAAATATTAAATTTATGGCATATAAATTTCATCATACGCCAATTTGTCTTTCTAATATTTCATATATTGAAGTCTAAATGTAAATTGTTTTGTGAAGTTTCACTAGTAGCTCATGTTTCACAATTTCATGGATTTATTGATCTTTCTCTATAGTAAACCTCTTTCTCCCAATAGAATTATTTTGTTCTCATTTATTTCATCACCTCATGATTTCTTCAAAAAAGGAAAAATATTATATCTCAATTATGCTTTGATGGATTATTTTATGCATGCATTGTAATCACTAGATTCTATAAAATCACATCTCTAAGGAATTTTTTCAAACATTTCCCATGTTTTGTTTATGCTTCCAATATATATATATATATATATATATATATATATATATATATATATATATATAGTTTGATTTCATAAAATAAAACATTTCAAAAACCCCTTTAGATTATGATTTCATTGATGTTTGTGTTATGCTCCAATCCTCTCATTTTATCACAAGCATTATAAAAAACCTATTTTGTGCATATGGTGATATCAATGCATTCCATGAGATCAAATTTGTTTGAGGCATTTTTTAAATCACTTCTTATTCCTTGAATATGCTTCCATATTTTTCATTCCTATCTACTAGGTCACTTTCATCTATAATGTATAATAAAATTTATTCTTAATTATGCATTAATGTATGTCGATTCCCTATTATAAAGATCTAATTTTATAACATGTTGGGAGAAAGCTATAAAAGGATGTAGAGTTTTTTTCTTCATATCTTAATCTCATTTGTTTAAAATATTCCATGTCCTTTTAAATAAACCCTTTTTTATCTTGTGAAAACATTGCAATCTATGAAACCACATATCATTTAGACATTTTGTTAAATAATTCAACTACCTTGTCTATGTTACCATATTTTGAATTGATATATAGAAAGGCACTTTCAACTATAACATTTTATGAAAATGCACATTCAGTTATAATTTTGTGGATGCCAATGTCACATTTAAAATAGCTCATTCTAACACATGTCAGGTGGATGTAGCCATAAAGGTTTTAGATTGTGCCTTACAACTCTCAATTGCATTTTCTTAAAATTTTATAAAACCTTTTCAACAAATCAATTATGTTGATATCCTAAAAACCTTGTAATCCATGAGGAAACATCCATTTGAGGCATTTCATCAAATTATTATTTGGAATTGCATATGCTTCCAAATTTTATATGCATGTTTACCATTTCCCATTTAACTACAACATTTAATATCAACTATTTTCAATTCTTAATGGATTCCCATGCCTTATTACAAGTATTTTATTTTTAAACATTCTTTGAGGATGTTAAAATAGGTTATACAGTTTGAATTTACACATAAAATTGATTTTGTTTAAAGTTTCCAATTCCTTTCCAACAAATCCACTTTTGCCAAATTCTACAATCACTCAATCCATGAAATAATTAATTTGTTAGGTTTTTATGCATAAATTCTTTGGGGTACTTCTAACTAAAACAACTAAGAATGAACCGTATTAAGTTATGCTTTCATATATGCTTAAAATTCATTGTAATCAACTAAAATATTTGAAGTGGATAAGTTTTTTACTTTCATTAGTTTTACAATATATTATCATTCATTCTGATCATATGTTCTTATCATTTAATTTTTTTCTAGATTCTTTTAAGAAATATATATTATATTAATATTATAGCTTAAGACACTAGGTATATAACCTTGAAGTAGGCCAAATGGTTTTTCAAAGGACCATTCCCATTTTACACTATCTTGGGTTATCTGATCTTGTGTTTTATTGTCTCAATTCAAGGTTTAAACTAAAGTGACCATCTACAAGCTGACTAAAATTACTTAAGAGACCAATATTTTCATTTTTTATGGATTGAATATAATTTATATTTGTGATCCTTTAGTATGTATCCTATAGATATCATAATTTGATGCCAAAGAGGACCTACATTATTCATTATTTAATTAGTTCTACATGGATGTTTGTAGTTTCTTGTAGGGATATTACAGTGGATCTTATTCAAGATAATGTTTTACCTTGGTTTTATTATTTCCACTCTTTCACCTTAACAAATCCATGAAATATTTAAAATTAATGACACAGAGCCTCTTTGAATTTTTTCACAATTTTAGGTAACCAAATGACAAAAAAATTCAAATTAGTCCTAAGTCTATTATAGGACTATACGTAGGCCTATTTGGTCTTGAGAAGGATGAATTTATCTTAATTTCCACTAAATAACCCATTTAATGACATATTTAATTGTATTATACCACATATAATAGTGATAAAACAATCTCTCTATTGGTTTCTCAAATGAGTAAATCCAAATACAACACTAGTTCTTGTTTAGGATTGTATATGGCTAATTATGCCTTATAGAAAGGAGTTTACTATTTTACACTTCCAAATGACTTGTTTTAACTATTAAAATATTTAATTATGATAATAAAACATTAAAAAATACTCATACAATGTTTGGATCTAAGGAACAAGAAAAAACCATCAAATTCTTGGAACCTTCCAGGTGAATACCTACAGGAAGTCTTACACATAGTCAATGATAACTAAATTTTTAGAAGTCATATTAGATTAAAATCATATTTATTATCCTTTAAAATCCTTTCATAATATTATTATAAATTTTCAGAATTTTTCATATGTTAAATCCGAAGAGATGGGTCTTTTGTGTTAAGAACCTTCTACTAGGGTTTGACTGTGCACATAGAGCCCAAGAATTTTGAATAAATTATTCATATATTTTAATAAATTTATAAATTTTAAAACACATATTTTAGGTTATTAAATATATCCATTAACATTCCCAAATATATAATTTATCTCATGCACTTGTTTGCATGTGTTTATGGCTAATTGTATATTATTTTGTATACATAACATAGGTTTTTGAAGGGGTTATAATACAAGAACACCAAATTTGTTATAAAATACTTACATAAAAAATTAAAAATTTATTTAATATTATAAATAAAATTAAAAAAATCTAACCCATAATCCTTTGCATCCATGCAATAAAATGATGATATTTACATATAGGCCTCAAAACTCTTAATGGCAAACTATCACTAATTCAAAGCCTAAAAACACTTGAAACATATAGTAGAAGATAAAAGGAAGTGAAATATTTAACTTTATAATTTTAAAAATTTAATAGGTTCTTTTAAACATGGTATCTTCCTTTTATTAATCAGTCTTCACACATACACTTATAGTCGTCTAGACGGCCAACACAATAAAGGCCTAAAGACCTTATTCTCTTTTATTCTCCTATTATGTATTCTAAGACTTCATTGTTAGAATTTTATACATTTTTCCTTGATTTATTAATCTCCTTAATTTAATTTTTATATTCTTCTAACAACCATGCTAAACCTTACTTGCTATTTTCCTCTTAACCTTACTTGCTAAAATAGGGCTTCAACATAAGATATAGATTCTAAATGAGGTTCATAGGATGATTTGCATTTACCTAGATTGAATATATATATTTAATGATATAATAGTACATCAAGATCATTACATGTAATTAAATTCCTTATATAATGAATTATACCCCTTAAAAAGTTATACAATATTTCAAATAATAAAATATTCCATTTGTTGAGGGAAAACCCAAAGTATTGCTAAATTGACCTATGAAAAGATGACTGAAGAATATAAGGATTCATATTATATTTTAAAAGACCCATAGTATCATAAAAATTTATGAAAAGTTACAAATTTAACATATTTATATTATTCAAATAGTTCATAACTTGATGCTCCTATATCATGCTACCTCTCTCCAACTTGAAAACAACTCCAAATTATTGGTTTTTTTTCTCATTTATGGTTTTATGTGTCTCCTAGACTTTTGGTTTTATGTTTATAAGAATATTACAAGGGTTATAGGATTATAAATGCAAAATCAATATTTCAAGCATAAAAATAGAATAGACTTAGATAATGAATATGTTTGATCTAACTCACCAAGAAGCATTTCACAGTATCCATAAAACATCAACATGGGTATTTATAGTTACACTAGTATATAAATTATGATACAACAATGTTCATAACCTATCATTGAAGGTTCAAATTTATGGAAGTGTAATATTTGGTTTATTTACACAAAAAGTAAAGAATTATGGCTATGTTCAATTATTTTGGGTGGATTATGTCTAAATAATAGTAATTTAATGTTTTATCAAGTGTACTTACCACCTATCTAATTATTACACTCTCTTAACCCTATCAAACAATTGTTTTCACTTGAAGTCTCACACACACACACACACACACACACACACACACACACACACACACACACACACACACACACACACACACACACACACACACACACACACACACACACACACACACACACACACAGAGAGAGAGAGGTCTCATTTCACATAAAAATACATGTATGAATTAGGATTGGAAATTAATGTGATACAAGTGTTAGATAAAAATATATTCCATAATATTTATAAACAATTGATTTTAAGATCTCATCTTTGTCTCTGTATAGTCAAACACTACAACAGGGCTTATAATATAAAAATACATGTAACTTAAAAATTATCTAGTCAAATACTTGAGAGAATTTACTAGAGATGGTTTATATTTCATTATAATTAAGTTTTTGTCCAAATTCAACCCATGGTTACTTTTTATAATTTATTTTGTTCTATAAACCTGTAGGTCTTACTGAGATGATTGTAAAAGGACAAATATGACCATTTTGACATTTTTTTTTAATACAAACTTATTTTAATGGTTTATTATCATTATGAAGACACTATAGAACACTTTTTAAAACTAATTTAAGATATTTATTTGTTTAAATGAACCAAATACTTCTAAGAGGGTAGATTGGTCATGTATAAGCCGAAATAGGAAATTTAACATTGTGTTCAAATGTTTGGGAAACCAATAAAAGTATTAGTTTCACACTAATATATAAGGTTTATAACATCTAAAATTAGAATTTTATAAACCATTGAGATTAGTTTCAAGAAAGTACACCTTTAAATAGACCTATTTACAATCAGGTAGGAATTCTTAGGACTGAGGTAACATTTTGGTTACATTGAGGATCAAATTGGTATTTTTAACTTTTGTAGAGATACTTATATGTATTGTATCAATTGAATTTATCCATTAAAGTATTCATTAAATCAAATTATTATATAACAATAACATATAGAGGAATTTGTGTAGGACTCTTGTAGGCGGTCATTGGGATAAGGTAGAAAAGAGATATTTAGATTACTGTTTCATAGAAATTAAAGTATTAAACTTATATAAAAGAGTATATGTTTTTGTTCATCAATATACACTTATCTCAATGGATAATACAAATTTTTCACCTTGAAGTTGGTTTCATCCTTGAAAGGGAAAAATTAGGCCTAATAGGGCTATAAAGGGTAGTGTTTTTGTTAATGAATTAAACTAGGTTAAGTAAATGGATAAATTACTTTGACATCAAAAAGGTTGGGGTAATAAAGGGAAACAAAAATACCATATTATCATGATAACATATTTATATTATGATGCTGTTGGTTCTATGAGGAGTAATTTTATAATTCATTTTCATTTACTTTGGATTGATGTTTGATTGAAATAAAATTACACATAACATTTAACTATGTTGATAACCATATGCAAAAAATTTAACTAAAATTTATGAAATTTTTAGAAATTATCACTAAACATTTTTTAATTATATGGTAAGTTTCATCCATATTATAGGTTTATCATAATAGTGCAAAACAAATATGCGGAGAGTTGTTAAAATAATATATATGAAATCTATAAATGCATTTGGAGAAAATAGTCTATCCTAGAGGAGTTAAGTTTGTCACATGATATGATAAGCTAGAAATCATGTGTGGTGTATGCTACCATAAAATAGAGGAGGATGTGATACATTGAAAATATCATCCATCTTAACTATTTACCATGGTGTAATGTTATTTTGAATTACAACATGGGATAACTTGGGTACACATTCCATTTGTGACTTATGATTTCCTGACATTTATAGAGATACACAGTACTAATTTACTCATACAATGGTCATATCGATGTTTAGATTAGGATGTGGTTTTGATAGATCTTTTTAATACTCCTATTTCCATCCTAACATACTTGAGTCACTTCTTGAAAAAGTTATTTTTAATAAAGGTCTCAAATTATCCAAATGTGTATGTACACCCAGATCAAATACAAAATGTGATCATTAGAATGAAGCTCCCATTTAGATTTTTCTCAATTATAGATCATTTAAAATAACATTATGATGCATTGATATTTTATCCAACTGATCCCTTTGAAACATTGTGTAAGTGGTACACAATCTCCCATGGTAACGACATTCTTCTCTTCTGACTTAGCCAAATGATATTAAGAATAGAACCTCTATAATTGTTCACGTCTATGAAAGAAGGTTATAACAATGATGATTATAACACATTAGATGATATTGTT